>JAXIVJ010000710.1:32500-189883 GCA_036785665.1 Chirona hameri | reverse complement strand
TGTGTGTGTGTGTGTGTGTGTGTGTGTGTGTGTGTGTGTGTGTGTGTGTGTGTGTGTGTGTGTGTGTGTGTGTGTGTGTGTGTGTGTGTGTGTGTGTGTGTGTGTGTGTGTGTGTGTGTGTGTGTGTGTGTGTGTGTGTGTGTGTGTAGTGTGTGTGTTGTGTGTGTGTGTGTGTGTGTGTGTGTGTGTGTGTGTGTGTGTGTGTGTGTGTGTGTGTGTGTGTGTGTGTGTGTGTGTGTGTGTGTGTGTGTGTGTGTGTGTGTGTGTGTGTGTGTGTGTGTGTGTGTGTGTGTGTGTGTGTGTGTGTGTGTGTGTGTGTGTGTGTGTGTGTGTGTGTGTGTGTGTGTGTGTGTGTGTGTGTGTGTGTGTGTGTGTGTGTGTGTGTGTGTGTGTGTGTGTGTGTGTGTGTGTGTGTGTGTGTGTGTGTGTGTGTGTGTGTGTGTTGTGTGTGTGTGTGTGTGTGTGTGTGTGTGTGTGTGTGTGTGTGTGTGTGTGTGTGTGTGTGTGTGTGTGTGTGTGTGTGTGTGTGTGTGTGTGTGTGTGTGTGTGTGTGTGTGTGTGTGTGTGTGTGTGTGTGTGTGTGTGTGTGTGTGTGTGTGTGTGTGTGTGTGTGTGTGTGTGTGTGTGTGTGTGTGTGTGTGAGTGTGTGTGTGTGTGTGTGTGTGTGTGTGTGTGTGTGTGTGTGTGTGTGTGTGTGTGTGTGTGTGTGTGTGTGTGTGTGTGTGTGTGTGTGTGTGTGTGTGTGTGTGTGTGTGTGTGTGTGTGTGTGTGTGTGTGTGTGTGTGTGTGTGTGTGTGTGTGTGTGTGTGTGTGTGTGTGTGTGTGTGTGTGTGTGTGTGTGTGTGTGTGTGTGTGTGTGTGTGTGTGTGTGTGTGTGTGTGTGTGTGTGTGTGTGTGTGTGTGTGTGTGTGTGTGTGTGTGTGTGTGTGTGTGTGTGTGTGTGTGTGTGTGTGTGTGTGTGTGTGTGTGTGTGTGTGTGTGTGTGTGTGTGTGTGTGTGTGTGTGTGTGTGTGTGTGTGTGTGTGTGTGTGTGTGTGTGTGTGTGTGTGTGTGTGTGTGTGTGTGTGTGTGTGTGTGTGTGTGTGTGTGTGTGTGTGTGTGTGTGTGTGTGTGTGTGTGTGTGTGTGTGTGTGTGTGTGTGTGTGTGTGTGTGTGTGTGTGTGTGTGTGTGTGTGTGTGTGTGTGTGTGTGTGTGTGTGTGTGTGTGTGTGTGTGTGTGTGTGTGTGTGTGTGTGTGTGTGTGTGTGTGTGTGTGTGTGTGTGTGTGTGTGTGTGTGTGTGTGTGTGTGTGTGTGTGTGTGTGTGTGTGTGTGTGGTGTGTGTGTGTGTGTGTGTTGTGTGTGTGTGTGTGTGTGTGTGTGTGTGTGTGTGTGTGTGTGTGTGTGTGTGTGTGTGTGTGTGTGTGTGTGTGTGTGTGTGTGTGTGTGTGTGTGTGTGTGTGTGTGTGTGTGTGTGTGTGTGTGTGTGTGTGTGTGTGTGTGTGTGTGTGTGTGTGTGTGTGTGTGTGTGTGTGTGTGTGTGTGTGTGTGTGTGTGTGTGTGTGTGTGTGTGTGTGTGTGTGTGTGTGTGTGTGTGTGTGTGTGTGTGTGTGTGTGTGTGTGTGTGTGTGTGTGTGTGTGTGTGTGTGTGTGTGTGTGTGTGTGTGTGTGTGTGTGTGTGTGTGTGTGTGTGTGTGTGTGTGTGTGTGTGTGTGTGTGTGTGTGTGTGTGTGTGTGTGTGTGTGTGTGTGTGTGTGTGTGTGTGTGTGTGTGTGTGTGTGTGTGTGTGTGTGTGTGTGTGTGTGTGTGTGTGTGTGTGTGTGTGTGTGTGTGTGTGTGTGTGTGTGTGTGTGTGTGTGTGTGTGTGTGTGTGTGTGTGTGTGTGTGTGTGTGTGTGTGTGTGTGTGTGTGTGTGGTGTGTGTGTGTGTGTGTGTGTGTGTGTGTGTGTGTGTGTGTGTGTGTGTGTGTGTGTGTGTGTGTGTGTGTGTGTGTGTGTGTGTGTGTGTGTGTGTGTGTGTGTGTGTGTGTGTGTGTGTGTGTGTGTGTGTGTGTGTGTGTGTGTGTGTGTGTGTGTGTGTGTGTGTGTGTGTGTGTGTGTGTGTGTGTGTGTGTGTGTGTGTGTGTGTGTGTGTGTGTGTGTGTGTGTGTGTGTGTGTGTGTGTGTTGTGTGTGTGTGTGTGTGTGTGTTGTGTGTGTGTGTGTGTGTGTGTGTTGTGTGTGTGTGTGTGTGTGTGTGTGTGTGTGTGTGTGTGTGTGTGTGTGTGTGTGTGTGTGTGTGTGTGTGTGTGTGTGTGTGTGTGTGTGTGTGTGTGGTGTGTGTGTGTGTGTGTGTGTGTGTGTGTGTGTGTGGTGTGTGTGTGTGTGTGTGTGTGTGTGTGTGTGTGTGTGTGTGTGTGTGTGTGTGTGTGTGTGTGTGTGTGTGTGTGTGTGTGTGTGTGTGTGTGTGTGTGTGTGTGTGTGTGTGTGTGTGTGTGTGTGTGTGTGTGTGTGTGTGTGTGTGTGTGTGTGTGTGTGTGTGTGTGTGTGTGTGTGTGTGTGTGTGTGTGTGTGTGTGTGTGTGTGTGTGTGTGTGTGTGTGTGTGTGTGTGTGTGTGTGTGTGTGTGTGTGTGTGTGTGTGTGTGTGGGGGGGGGGGGGGGGGGAGGGGGGGGGGTGTGGGGGTGTGTGGGGGGGGGGGGGGGGTGTGGGGGTGTGGGTGCGTGGGTGCGTGGGTGGGTGGGTGGGTGGGTGTGTTTGGGATACCGGACGGGCTTGCGGGCGTTCAGGTTGCAGTCCGGCCCGCTGGGTGTGGTTTGAATCCCACTTCTGACAGCGAGTTTGAATCCCCTGACAGTATGATAGGTCATATCGACGAGCATATATTATGGACCTAAGACTGATTAGCCGAAACAATCTGGATCTGCACCTCTCCATCACGATGAGAACGCTCTCTTCAGGATGGTGACACCTAGTGCCGCCTGGTGACGTGTGTGCCTGCGTGCCGGCAGCGGCGCCGCCGGCGGAGCGCCGGGCGCCGCCAGCCGCCGAGCTGCTGCAGCGCGTCACCTCTCTGGAGACGGAGCTGGCCGAGGGCCGGCAGCGACGCGCCGAGGCCGACCGCGCCGCCGCGCTGGCCGCCGCCGAGAACGACAAACTGCGCTGCGGCATGCAGGAGATCCTGCAGAGCATCCGCCAGCAGGACGGTTAGTGGTGGCCGTGCTGGGCATGTGGTGGCCGGTACATGTAGACATAAACACAGACAGCCGGACTCGTCTGCTTTTCACCCGTCGGCAAACTAGCCGGTTCAAACACAGACAGCCAGAGGTTCAAACACAGACAGCCAGACTCGTCTGCTTTTCACCCGTCGGCAAACTAGCCGGTTCAAACACAGACAGCCAGAGGTTCAAACACAGACAGCCAGACTCGTCTGCTTTTCACCCGTCGGCAAACTAGCCGGTTCAAACACAGACAGCCGGACTCGCTCGTCTGCTTTTTCACCAGTCGGCAAACTAGCCGGTTCAAACACAGACATCCAGAGGTTCAAACACAGACAGCCAGAGGTTCAAACACAGACAGCCGGACTCGTCTGCTTTTCACCCGTCGGCAAACTAGCCGGTTCAAACACAGACTGCCAGACTCGTGTGCTTTTCACCCGTCGGCAAACTAGCCGGTTCAAACACAGACAGCCAGACTCGTGTGCTTTTCACCCGTCGGAAAACTAGCCGGTTCTTGGGACGTAATGCAGCAGGTTTACTTGCTCTGATTTTATTCCCGATTAACTTAACTGAACTATTTGCTTTGACTGATTTGGTCATTGATGGGTATGTTTCGATATCATGAGATATGGGGATATACCATGTCAATATTGCCAGGTTTGTTGTCCTACCCGACTGCCAGCTGGGCTGAATTGCTGCGTGCCGCCGGCCGGTGTTTGTTGCCGCGGGGCGGTGACCGGGCGGCGTATTTGTTGCCGCGGGGCGGTGACCGGCCGGTGTTTGTTGCCGCGGGGCGGTGACCGGGCGGTGTTTGTTGCCGCGGGGCGGTGACCGGGCGGCGTATTTGTTGCCGCGGGGCGGTGACCGGCCGGTGTTTGTTGCCGCGGGGCGGTGACCGGGTGACGTGTGTGCCGCTGTCGGCAGCCGTGAGCGCCGTGAAGCTGGCCGCTCCGTCACTGGAGGCGCTGCTGCAGGCGCTCGACACGCGCAGTCTGGTCGGCCAGTATCACCCGCCGCTGGTACCCTACTCGGCCCTGCAGCAGCTCGAGGGCCGCAACGAGGAGCTGCGAAACCAGCTGCGCGACGCCAGGTCAGGTGCGGGGCGGCAGGGGATGCCAGGTCAGGGGTAGGGGGAGGGGACAACAGGTTTAGTCGCAGGGCAGAGGGCACTGACGGATCTCAGGTGTCCTCAAAGGACACTGATCGAGAGAGAGAGAGAGAGAGAGAGAGAGAGAGAGAGAGAGAGAGAGAGAGAGAGAGAGAGAGAGAGAGAGAGAGAGAGAGAGAGAGAGAGAGAGCGAGAGCGAGAGCGAGAGCGAGAGCGAGAGCGAGAGCGAGAGCGAGAGCGAGAGCGAGAGCGAGAGCGAGAGCGAGAGCGAGAGCGAGAGCGAGAGCGAGAGCGAGAGCGAGAGCGAGAGCGAGAGCGAGAGCGAGAGCGAGAGCGAGAGAGCCAGCCGCAAAAAAAAGTTTTTGCGAACTGCAAACAAAGTCTTTCTCTTCTGTCTCCAGGGCTCTGCCCTTGGCCCACTATTGTTCAGTGTCTTTGCCAACGATCTGTCGCTATACTCAGAGGGAGCTGATATCGTGCAATACGCAGGCGACATGCAGGTCATAGTTTCCGGTAGAAAATCCGACCTTCCAGCGCTCATTAACGAATGGAAGCCGCTCTCGCTAGTCTAAGACACCTGGTTCCGTGCAAATTCTCTTAAAGGGAGTGTGCCTACTGTTTTGGAATGTCAAAAATATTTTGCATACGGTAAGTAGCTATTGGTTTGATTGTTGTATATGATGAAATTCACATCTGTATTTTTTAGTTGAATTTGCACTTATATTGTTTTTTTGTTTATTTTTTGTTTCGATATCTATAAAACGATCGCCAATATGGTGATGTTATGTAAAACGGCACACATAAGACAATACAATTACGGTCACATCATGCAAGATAGAAAGATAAGTTTTGCACAGCACGTTCTTGCCACTGTGAACTTGATTATGTGCAAGTTTCGTAGCTCTAAATTGATATCTTCTTCAAAAGATGGCCATCGGCCATCATCGAAAAATATGATGGCCGTCCAGTTTCTGTTCGGCTGCTGCTATCAGCGTGCACGAGCTGTTTTGTTGAATTGCTATTGGCCGGCGCTAACAATATGCTAGCAGTTGAATCGATAGTTGCAGTGCTTCTAGTAGCGGAAGCCCTCTGGAGTCTACCCGATAACTTTTTGCTCCCAGCAAGTTCCTGGAGTCTTTGGAATATCTCAGCAACTAGGGCGAATCTGGAGAAACGAAGTCATGGGTCAATTCAGAAAATTATGTTCTATATACCAGTGTCAATAACCCCAAATAAGCGATGTGAGTAGGCACACTCCCTTTACAGTCAATCCATCTAAAACAGAACTCATTGTTTTGGCAGCCCTATAAATCTGCGGAACCTCTAAATTTTCAAGTCACTTTTTGTGACACTGTCCTCGAACCTTGTAACGAGGTAAGGCATCTAGGCCTGATCTTCGACAATTGGTTGTCTTGGGAAGCCCACGTATCAATGATCAGCCGCCGCTGTGTGGGTATATTGTCAGGTCTCACACGCCCGACACCACCTCCCTAACTGTGTCATTACCATACTGGTAACAGCACTCGTGGTCTCGAAAGTCAGGTATTGCATTTCAGTCTACGGTAATGGTTCGAAGAAAAACTTGGACCGAATCGAAAAGGTACTCAATTTGGGAGCAAGGGTCATTTTCGGCATGCGAAAATTTGATCATGTGTCTGACCTTTGGGACCGTCTGGGCTGGCTCCGGCTACAACAGTTAGTCGATCTGTTCACCTTAAACCTTGCACACAAAGTTGTCAGCAGTGGCAAGCCAGATGCACTCGCAGCTGTTTTTCAATTTAACCGTGAGAAAAAGGAACGAAATACTCGGCAGGACCATTTGTACGCAGTTCCTCCATGTCAAACGGAGGCCGGTAAACGACGATTTTGTGTTATGGCATCAAACCTCTACAATAGGCTTCCTACCGAGCTGCATGGAGTGCGCCCGGCGACTTTCTCCCTCAACTTGAAAAAAAATACTTCGCAATGTGTAAGGAAGCTCCCATAGTTTCACTATACCCTGAGTGCCTAGTTAAACGCATGAACAATGAACATGCGCTACATGCTGCGATACTATACCCTGAGTGCTTAGTCAAACCATTGAACATGCGCTACATGCAAGTGAAGGATTTTTGTTTACGTGTGTAAGTGTGTATGTGTGTATGCGTGCATCATGTATGTGGGTATTCGTAGTTAGCTATTGAGTGCGATTTTTTAGCGTTCATTAGTCATTCGTGAATCGGGGCATAATAGCCACTGTGACTAGTGGAGACCACATGTCTGCACAAATTGTTTTTACAAATATCATGTGTCCCAAGAGGACATTGACCGATCTCGGCTGTCCTCAGAGGACGCTGACCGATCTCGGCTGTCCTCAGAGGACGCTGACCGATCTCTGCTGTACTCAGAGGACGCTGACCGATCTCGGCTGTACTCAGAGGACGCTGACCGATCTCGGATGTCCTCAGAGGACGCTGACCGATCTCGGCTGTCCTCAGAGGACGCTGACCGATCTCTGCTGTATTCAGAGGACGCTGACCGATCTCGGCTGTCCTCAGAGGACACTGACCGATCTCGGCTGTGCTCAGAGGACGCTGACCGATCTCGGCTGTCCTCAGAGGACATTGACCGATATCGGCTGTCCTCAGAGGACGCTGACCGATCTCGGCTGTGCTCAGAGGACGCTGACCGATCTCGGCTGTCCTCAGAGGACATTGACCGATCTCGGCTGTCCTCAGAGGACGCTGACCGATCTCTGCTGTGCTCAGAGGACGCTGACCGATCTCTGCTGTGCTCAGAGGATGCTGACCGATCTCGGCTGTCCTCAGAGGACGCTGACCGATGTTGGCTGTCCTCAGAGGACATTGACCGATCTCGGCTGTCCTCAGAGGACGCTGACCGATCTCGGCTGTCCTCAGATGACGCTGACCGATCTCGGATGTCCTCAGAGTACGCTGACCGATCTCGGCTGTACTCAGAGGACACTGACCGATCTCGGCTGTACTCAGAGGACATTGACCGATATCGGCTGTACTCAGAGGACATTGACCGATCTCGGCTGTCCTCAGAGGACGCTGACCGATCTCGGCTGTGCTCAGAGGACGCTGACCGATCTCGGCTGTCCTCAGAGGACGCTGACCGATGTTGGCTGTCCTCAGAGGACATTGACCGATCTCGGCTGTACTCAGAGGACATTGACCGATCTCGGCTGTACTCAGAGGACACTGACCGATCTCGGCTGTCCTCAGAGGACATTGACCGATCTCGGTTGTGCTCAGAGGACACTGACGAGTCTGGGATGTGCTCATCAGAGCCGAGTGTCGCAGCTTCTCGGGCTTGGCGGCGGCGGCGGCCGGCGGTACTGGCGGCGGCGGCGGCGGCAGTGACAGCGGTGTGGTAAAGGCTCTGGCGGATGGCCTCTCCCTGCCCGGCTACCTCTCCGCCTTCAGCAGTCAGCTGATTGGACAGCTGACTACCCAGCTGACCGTGGCGCTCAAGGTGACTGAATGATGGACTGATGGTGTTGTTGGAAGCTGGCCAGTTCCGAACGGTTGTTCAACCCGCCGTTGGGTGGGGGAGGGGGTGTTTTTCGCCCCTCCCCTGACGAACTTTCGCAATAGCTCTAAAACTAATAGCGCTATCGACGTGAAACCTCAGGTACCTTCACCTTCATCAATTATACGTCTTCTGTGCAAACATGAAGAAAATTCGTCTATTTTTTTAATATAACGAATTTAGTGACGTCACTACACACGAGTTTGACATAAAAATCAGCTAAACTTTAGCAGGCCGTACAAATGCTATATGTGAAGCAAAATGCAATCAAAAGCGTAAAAAGATAGCAAATGGCAAGGGCTACAAAATGTCTATCTCGGATTTGATATCGGATCAAGTTGTGAAAATGACTGCTACTATCGAATTCTACGTGTAAAATAACCCATACATGTGTCGCATGGCTTTCGTAGCCTGTGACCTTTTGTGACGACCTTGACCTTGACCTTTGCTTACAATTTTACTTGTGTTTATGCGGGATATTTATTATACCTTTGGGAGCACTTTGTGCGATAATAGTCGCAATCTAAGGCTTAGGATGGAAAGTATGGCCCAACAACTCAAATATTTAAATTTTTACCTTTGACCTGACCGTGACCTGACATGTGACCATATTTGGAAAATCTAGTGTATGCTTTGGATGCGTCTCATTGAGAGCTTTCGATTGCCGCCTTGCGCGTCTCGCTGCGGTTATTCGTTCGGAAGATAACCAGGGGGGGGGGGCGAAAAACGCCCCCCCCCCCTCCCAGCCAATGGCGTTCGGTTGAGACCCCAGCCAATGGCGTTCGGCTGAGACCCCAGCCAATGGCGTTTGGCTGAAACCCCAGCCAATGGCGTTCGGCTGAGACCCCAGCCAATAGCGTTCGGCTGAGACCCCAGCCAATGGCGTTCGGCTGAGACCCCAGCCAATGGCGTTCGGCTGAGACCCCAGCCAATAGCGTTCGGCTGAGACCCCAGCCAATGGCGTTCGGCTGAGACCCCAGCCAATGGCGTTCGGCTGAGACCCAGCCAATGCCGGGTTAACGTCAGCCAATGCCGGGTTAACGTCAGCCAATGCCGGGTTAACGTCAGCCAATGCCGGGTTAACGTCAGCCAATGCCGGGTTAACGTCAGCCAATGCCGGGTTAACGTCAGCCAATGCCGGGTTAACGTCAGCGTTATGGACTGACAGCGTTATAGTGAAAGCTCATCTTCCTTTGTTATTGATTAGTTTTGTCTTACCTTACCTTTCCCTTACTTACGGTCATCAGCATTAATGAAAGCCCTAAGACAGTGGTTGCCGAACTTCTTTGACCTGCGACCCCTGCAGGTGAGCAGCTGGATACAACTGCGGCACCGCGAACAATAATCAGCCATTATATTAGTGTTAAACGGACTGTCCCACATTTCTGAAAATTGTCAAATATACGCCGGTTATAGTGCAAAATATGAAGTTTGTGCTGCTTAAAACTATTATATTTTTTCTCTCTAGAAAACGTCACTTAACTTTAAAAAAGTTTGTGTTTTAATTGGGGCGATGATTGATGACGTTATTAAAGGGAATAGTGCACATTTAACATTAGTTTTGACTGAGCTAGCCAGATTGTCGGGAGTACTGAGAAATCTCCAAATCTGAAATTTGTCCTTCCAAAACGACCTAGTTGCTGAGTTTCAACGCAAAAACCATTGGGTTTATTTGGTTTTATTTTAAAGAAACAAATTTCGTGACGTTTCGCATACGTCATCACTACTCCACTGTGATTTCTACCGCACTTCGTTTTCGCTATTTGAACCGACCGCCACCGAAACGTATCAACTTTGTCAATTTGGAACTGATTTCCAATTGAAAATTACCCGTAGATGCTTCGTGAAAAGACGCATTTTTGTATGGGTGGCTTATCGATGTTTATGCAATATACCGATTAAATTTTGACAAAGTTCGTTTTTTGTTTACGTTGAATTGCCCCTTAGCTCAAAATATTATTGGCTATAACTTTATCAATTTTGGTTGGATTTCCAATTGAAAATAATATCGACACTCGTCTTGAAAAGGCACACCTTTTGATGGGTGGCTCGTACCGGTAGCTGCAATATTAACTGAACATCCACACATTTATTTACATCCACCACACACACCGATGAACACACATATACACACATTTGTGGGTAGGTATATCACATTTATTTATGCACATGAACATTACGGGTATGTGTTCACGCAACGCCACTCCAACTCTACTCATACAAGGCCATAGTGTAAACATTCACACATTTTCAATCGCGACCAATATACTCGCGAGTCGCGACCCAGCGAATGAGGTTGTTAGTGTTGCTTACATATTCTGATTCAAAGATAGGCTTTTGCCGGTATGACGCCACAACTCGTTTTGGTGACGCAAGATTCTTGTGACGTCACATGTTTTAATATAAATATTTTCTCAATTACGACAAATTGGTACTTCTTTCGCAAAAACGAATGCCAGAACTGTAATCAGGACATTCTTTTTCCATCATTCCACGTACATTTCCCAAGGTGCACTATTCCCTTTAATGAGCAATAGAGAAAACCTTTAAGCTGCCAAATGACATGGCACAGTGTTTGCATACACTTCTTGCGACGTGAATACAAACAAGTATTTTCCTATCACGAGTTTCGAAAATAAGCGCTTGCGAAAATAATAAGAATCTCAAACAGCATAAAATTATTAAATATCTTGATAGGAAAAATAGGGACCTGTTGGCAAATGCAATAGCATTATCATGGAAAATCAAAACAAACCAGACCCTCAAGGTTTATCTCTTAACAAGTACACACGCCGAGACGGGAGAAATGACGTCATCGGAAAAACTACCAAATAAGGGTGGGCCTTGCCAGCCAGGAATTCTGAGTTGGGCCCAATTGGGCAGAACTCGGGTTTGCCCGACTTATATGGTTTGACTAGCCCAGGCTGTAACTCGGGATCTGACTGGCGTATGACGCACTTACGCAAAGCAGAACCCGAGTTACAGCCTGGGGTTACAGCCAGCCAAATACGTCGGGCCTACCCGAGCTTAACCCGAGGTTAAACATCTGCCCGGGCTAACTTGGGCAAAGCCCGAGTTGCTCCGTGCTTTTATAACCGCCGGTAACTGTGGCCCCACGTGGGCTTGCCCGAGTACGCGCGGCACGGGCTGCTCGGGCTAGCCCGAGGACAGCCAGAGTTGCTTAATGCACTTTTAAACAGCATATAGTGTGGCTGGCTGGCTAGCCCAAGTAGGTGCTCGGGCAAGCCCAGGCTCAAACTGATCGGTTCCCGACCTGGCTGTGCTGCGTTATGCCCACCCTGGCAGAGGAGGTCGCAGGTAATTTCGGCGGGGAGATTCTAGGCCGTATACCCCTATCCTTCATGATCGGTGTTTGGTGACCGATATCCACCCGCCCCTGCCAAGGCAGTCACTATGCTCTTCACCAAAAACAATAACAATCAGTATAACGCACCACGATTGCTTTCACTGAGCATGTCCGCCAAGACCGCCACGATAGCTAATGGCTACTTCAGCGGCATCACGCCACACAGTTCCGCGATGAACAATGCCCGTGAAGTTTTACCATTATATAACCTTCTGACTTTGGGAATGCTTCTTCCGTTTGACACATTGGCATAGACTATATCTAAGCAATTAATTTTTCAGATCTCATGACACATCTCCCTTAGCATTGCTTTTCGCGACATTTCCCAACTTCAAACTGTCTAACATGTTAAGGTAATATCTGTTTTTGGTAAAACAATACGACAAATGATTGCTTCTTGAAAGACGCCATCTGTTGAGCGGCAACTCAACTACAAGTACGGACGTATACGTCATCCGCCCTCGTGAAGCGCAGTTCGTCGCGGACTTCGGCCTCCGTCAAGCCCAACATGAGCCCGAGCTGTGCCCGAGTAATAAATTCTGGTCGGGCATGCCCAATTTCAGCCCGATTATAGTGGAAAGTCGCGTTGTTGGGCTCAACTCGGGTTTGCCCAGGTTCGCTCTGCCCAGGCGAAGCCCGAGCTGTGCCCAAGCAGAAAAACTCGTATGTTGTGCTAACTGGGGCTATGCCCATGTTAACCCTATTCCCTGCGGGGGGTGAGATTCTGCCCCCCCCCCCCCCCCCGGTGGTTTTTCACTTGCCACTTCTAAACCGTTAGGCCTAGCATCCTGAAACTTTGTAACTTTTCCCACAATTGAATGGCGCATGTTGTGTCAACATTTTGAAGAAAAAATCAGTCTAGCAGAAGCGGTTCCAGGCTCCTGTTTTGGGGAGGGTGTTACGAATGCGGTTTTGCGTCGCATACTTCCTTCGTGGTTTGCAGTGCAATAAATGCGTCAGAAACAATTTCAATGCAATATGCATCATATATACTGGGATTGTACATATTTTTGGGGCAGAGGCGCACTCATGATAAAACCATGGGAGGCAATACCCAGCCTCAAATTAGGTCCAACTTCAAATTAGTAAGATGATAAAAGCACTATGCGCATGGTGCCACCATGTTTTTCCTGGATCCGCCTATGCGCAATATATCAAATTTAACCAATTACAGCCTATAATGCCCACATGTGACATTCATGTCCCAAACAATCACGAACAGTACATATTTTTCCCCAGAAAATCCCCCCATTTTACATTCCCTGAATACGCCTATTATTTTTCATTTTGTTTTTTGTCTTTTGATATATTAAAGACTAGTACATTTGAAGCTCAAAAACGTTTGGAGCATTATAATTGGTCGAGCCACATGGCCTCAATGAAACACAAAAAAACGGATTTTGTTTTGCCCCCTGGCCCCCCATTTTTGAACAAAACAAACATTTCGGGATCCAAAAAGAGAGTTCTTGTCATGACGAATCGAATAGCGTTTTCCCCATCGAAATCGGCCGAGCGGTTCTCTAGATCTCGGGGGGGGGGGGGGGCAGAATATGCCCCGCAGGTTAACGTAATTCTTGCCGCCCGCAGGGAATAGGGTTAAGCCCAAGTTACCCGAGCAGTGCCCGAGTTAATTCCTGGCTAGGTTACTAAGGCCCAAATTTATAAATCAAACTTGAATTTCTCTAAGACCAGATAACTGTGTTTGCTTTAAATGCTACCTTCCTAATTCCTAAATTTCACTACGTAGCCACTAACTTGGCTATCTCAACTCAAAACTAATGTTAAGGTGGAAATGTCCCTTTATACCCCGCCGCCACCTCTCTCCCAACCCCGCGGGCCTGTGGACCCAAGTTTGGGAACCCCTGCCCAAGGTCCGACTGACCCGCTGTCATGGAGTTCGTAATGTTCCGTTCTAACCATTAACGGCCGTTCTACCCCAGCACTGACCCCTCCCCCAGCACTGACCCCTCCCCTTCCGCCGGCGGTAGGCTGTGGACGACAGTGGCCGGGAGAGCCAGGAAACCAGGGTCGAACTGGACGCGCTGCGCCAGAAGTTTGTCGTGTTCCGCCACCAGATGGGTCTGCTGTACGAGCAGCGCGCTGCGGACGCCGACAGATGGCAGCAAGAGCGCAGCGAACAGCAGCGGGGCCGCGAGGAGGCCGAGGCCGAGAACCAGGTAAGACGGGACGGCGGCCGGCGCCAGTGGAGACCTGTGATGGGGATGGGAGGGAGACGTGGGATGGGGAGGGGAGACGTAAGGGGCAGGGGAAACGTGGGATGGGAAAGGCGGAGACGTGGCATGGGAAGGGCGGAGACGTGGCATGGTAAGGGCGGAGACGTGGCATGGGAAGGGCGGAGACGTAGCATGGGAAAGGCGGAGACGTGGCATGGGAAGGGCGGAGACGTGGAATGGGAGCGAGGGGAGATGTGGAATGGGTGGGAGGGGATACGTGGAATGGGGAGGGAGGGAAGACATGGAATGGGGAATTTTATGGTAAATCACTGAACCTGAGAGGATCTCAACGTGTTTCGATCAACCATGCGCTGTACTGTATATCCTAATAGGGATTCATGCGTGCGACCACATAGAGCAGCTCCCTGCTTCGCTGAGCCGCGCTCCGCTCCGCCGTTCCCTGTCCGGCCAGGTGCTGAAGGCGCAGCTACAGCAGCTGGAGGCGGGCACACTGGCGCTGCAGTCGCCCGCGGACCAACAGCGAACCGCTACTGCCGAGACACACCGACAGATGGCTCTGACCGTGGCCGAGCTGGTGCGGACGGAGCGGCGGCTGCATCTGGCCACGGGCGAGCGGCAGGCGCTGGCAGAGCGGCTGGGCATCACGGAGGCAGAGCTGGAGCGGGCGCAGCGGGCCGCCACCGGCACCATCGGCGCCCTGCGCGGAGACAAGGTCAGTCACCACCGGGACTGCAGCAATACGGACAATCGAACGCCGAATGGCTCTATGGAGGAATGGGCAATACAGGGTTCACGATGCGAATGTTTGTTTTTCTATTGTGATGTCACCTGAGGCAGGAACAATGGTACTCGCAAAACGTTACCACAACGTTTTAACAACGTTAATTTTGGCGACTATGGCCTTCGTTAACTGGCACACTGCCACTTTCGGATGATATCGCAAAACACGGCTTAAACAAGTCCTAGGACCATTTATGATTTGTAATCGCCATCGAAGGCTTACCCAAGCAGCGCAAATAATAAAACAAAACAAAAATAATCTGTTATCAGAATCAAAAACTGTTTACGATTTCTACTCGCCACTACATATATGGATTATGGAAGCGTTTGTTCCAGTTAACTGCATCTGACCAACCGTCAGCTGACGCTATTGCAATTGGATGAGGCGGCAATTTACTTATACATTGTGGTTCCTGTTAACTGCATGAAACGAATCTGGCGCATTTGGCGCACTTGAGTTGTTGCCATAGAAACGTGTGAAATAAACGCACTGACTCTTTGCTATTCGGTATCTCCGGAATCGGAGGACCGGGCGAAAAACAGACATAAACAATGTAAGCAATCCGATACCAAAAAAAACTCTGTCGGAAAAACTTCATCAATGGTGGGAAATCAAAATCCCTTCGGAAAATCAAAATCCTTCGGAATTAATATTAATCCCTTCGGAATTAATATTTTCTTTATGTCAATTATTGGGCTGAAATCAGAGGCCTATTCGCCCCACACGGGTGCGTTTTTCATGCGTTGCGTTGCGTTGCGTCCCGATCCGTCGCGATGCGTCTGAAGTACGGCTGACGCGCGTCTCGATGCGTCTCGACGCGTCACGATGCGTTTGGCAAGAAAACAGCTTGTTTGCGGCTTGCAAAGCTATTATTCGCGGAGTATTGGGTTGTACATATCTCTTTTTTGGGTTTCAGAGGCAGAGAAAGCCTAATTTCACCTCACAGCACTGCAGATTGTAGCTACTTTGCTTAAATGTGAGGTCGCACGCACGTCAGCTTGCGTTCCGATGCGAAAAGTAGAAACCCATCCTACTTTTCGCACTTCGACGCGCGTCCAACAATGCTTTCCTGATTTTGTTACCTCGGCCTTCGGCCTCGTTCAAAAATCAAGAAAGCACCTCGGTCTTGAAAATGTATTTACACCGGCCTCATGCAGTATTATTACGAGCGAGCGCTTCGCGCTCGCTCGTCTTTCCGTGGTATATGGGAACAAATCTGAATATGAGCGACCCCCGACCCGACCTGACCCGACCCGACCCGACCCGACCCGACCCGACCTGACCCGACCCGACCTGACCCGACCCGACCTGACCGACCCGATCCGACCTGACCTGACCCGACCCGACCTGACCTGACCTGACCTGACCTGACCTGACCTGACCTGACCTGACCTGACCTGACCTGACCCGACCCGACCCGACCCTACCCGACTCGACCTGACCTGACCTGACCTGACCTGACCTGACCCGACCCGACCCGACCCGGCCCGGCCCGGCCCGTGGCGACGCTTTTGAGAAGCTAATATCTCTGCAACCGCACGTTGGATTAACAAGCGGGCTGCTTTGCTGAGCAGCCCCATCCAACCTACCCTGTTTGAGACCAGTGCCGACTCATGTGGGTGGATACCACTGCGCGTGGCGCGTGGCGCGTGGCGCGTGGCGCGTGCCGCATGCCGCATGCCGCATGCCGCGTGAGGGGTGTTGGAAGGTGTTTCCTCGCAATAACTCCGCAACAGCTGAGCCGATTGTGTTCAAATTTGGTATGTGGTTAGGGACCCCTCAGCCGCCACTTTCCCACAAATTAGTGGCGGGGTGCCTCTGCACGTGCGCACGTGCTCACCCCTATTCTATATCGCAGGAATGGCTGAGCTGATTGTGTTCAAATTTGGTGTGTGGTTAGGGACCTCTCAGCTGCCACTTTCCCACAAGTCAGGTGTGGGGTGCTTCTGCACGTGCGCACGTGCGCACCCTTTTTGTACCTCAGAAACTACTTGCCTGATGGAGTTGAAATTCACCATAAATTTTCTTCGCGCTCGCTCGTTCATCGCCAACTTCGGCGTCTTACTGGTATATTACCGCGCATCGACGTGCGTTTGCTTGCGTTTTGACGCGTTGACGCATTGAGACGTATCGAGACGCATCGAATCGACACGTGGCGGAACGCAACGCATGAAAAACCCACTCGTGTGGGGCGGGCCTAAGAATAGTATTGGCTTTAAGGGACACTGTCTCTTTACAGTCAAATGTGATACGTTAAAGAACAATCGCATATGATTAACACTATGAAGTCCGTTTTTCGAAATTCGCGCCCAGTCGCCCAATATCATCGTTCAAAGTTAGGCTTTCTTCCAGCCAATGACCTTGACGAGTCCGCTCACCACTACGCACCAAAAGCAATTAATTGCAGTGTTGTGCAACAATTGTAAATAGTGATATTTTTTGCATTCTGTCGAAATTTGTAATGTCAGAAAACATTTCATGTCTTATTATGCCATATTTAAGCCCAATAATGCATGTAAATAATGCATGAAAAATCGAAATCCGATGACTTTTTAGAATTGTGTGACTTTGGTCTTTGGCCCCTCCAAAGCAGCTTCTTTGCTGTTCTGGCATAACGAAAACGATTATTCACGCCGAAGCGTAGAACCTTTGTCAAGCCCCATGCTGACCTGAGATGGCCGTTTACCACTTTGAGAGGACCCTCTATCAATCTAAAAGGGCGCTTTTCCGGCCTGAGAACTTTAAGTCGGTAAGAGAGGAACAATGAACATCCGCTTCTTTGAGAGGATCTTCGATCGGCCTGAGAGCGCCATCGTCCGGTCTGAGAGGCCCCTTGCCAAGTGTGGAAAGATTTTACCTATATGCTAGTCTGAGAGGGTCCTTACGAGGCCTGAGGGAAGGAGTCTGAGAGGACCTTTGTAATACCTGATAATTCCCTAGGCTTATCCAAGAGGGCCATTGTCAGGCCCGAAAGGGTCCTATGCCAGTTTGAGATTCTGAGATTCTCGGCCATTCTGAAAGCCGTTGGTCGGTCGGAGGCTCGGCCGAAACTTTGGTCCGACACAAGGCCAAAACTCTTTTAGCTTTATTTTTGCGTTAAAACTGATTTAAAACAAACTTGTTGTACCCAGGGGCGTCGCCGACGGGGGATTCGGGGTCCGGACCCCCCACTCTCAGAATGTGGGGGGTCGACCCCCCCCCCCCCCCCCCACACACACACACACACTTTTTGCGGGGAAAGTTAACAAATTATCGTAAAAATTGCCTTTGCAGGAGTCAAAATCCAGCTATCCACAGTCAAAAACTGGAAAATTTCGCGCCGCTTCGCGGCATGATACAGGTTTCGCAATTGCTTGTAAAAATTTGGAAAATGGGAAAATGAATTCCATTAGGTGTCTGGCAGAGGCTCTCCTTGACGGTAATTGCTGGCACCAGGGCCCACTCCCTTCATAAAATATTAACTTTCAAGCAGGCTAAGCATGCAGGTGTAAGCTAAACATGTATGTTTAGCTAGTCTGCCGAGTTCCGAAAAAGGCGACGCGAACGCAAAGACGCGGTCATCGGCACCCGGAAGCTGTTTCAGCGGTACCCAACTTGCTGGACCGAAGAGCTAATAGTGGGGACCAGGCCAGGACCATCTCCCCCAGGCTCCTCTGGATCCACAGGGACCAGTTATGAGCGGAAAAGTCGTTCTGCCTCTTGCTGCTTGCAAACCATTTGCACTGTTACCTTACCAGTTGTTTGTTACAGTTCGGTACACATGAATACAGTTATTATTATCATTGTACTGTTGAGCGCTGACTGCCACCGGTCATCGTGATTTACTATCCGAGGCTAATGTTAATGAAAAACTACCTTCATTTCAATATTTTTCATCATACCGAGATGTGCAACCAGAAAAAGGGGTTGCCTGAGGCTTGGCTCCACTCACGGTCTGGTTCCAATATTAAAATTGCGTTTTCCACGACCTAAAATTAACATTTTCACGCCGCTTCGCGGCGTCACATCGGTGGCCATCGTCATAACGAAGCCATCGTCATCGTATTCAGTTCGTCGTAGCGCTGAATTGAATGAATAACATGTTTAGCTTCTTATCGTCTACAAGGACTATATTTCTGGGTTTTATCTGGCAAACTCGTAAAAAATTTCGCGCCGCTTGGCGGCACTAAATAACAAGTGCCTACTATAACATGAAAATCCACATTAACAATGCTGCAAAGGCATTGTTAAAGGGAAATAATGACCTTTTTCCACAAAAATGGAGTTAGCACTTGAAATCGCCAGACGAGACCAAAATATATTGTAAATTCATCACATTTTGCATGAAAACTTTCCTACCGAAAGATATTTCAAGTTAAAGTTGATAAGCGTTCCACACTTTTAACGACCGGTACTTGCAAGTACTTTTGGTCCTCATCAAACTGCGGGCTTTTCCCGTATTGTTTTTTTTACGCAATGGAGTGGAAAATATATTGTGCGTTCTGCTTGTTGTGATGATATGCCCGGCGATCTTCTAAAACTAACAGCGATTGGAAAAAGTGGCAATAAAATCGGAAGCTCATCGATGCACATCAACGGCGGCATAGTTAGTGGTTGCGACCCTCAATTTTTGAAAATAAATTCATTTGTTTTCAACATTAGGAGTATTGTATAATTTGTCTGTGGCTGTATATAACACTATGCTTTATATTATCATGAAAAATAATAATTTTTCCCCAAAAAACTAACAAACAATAACACAAAACTGGCAATTAAATCGGAAGCTCATCGATGCACATCGACGGCGACCTATTTAGCGTCGGCGATTTGTTTGCAAAGCATTGTCATGCTTCTCGGCGCACTTAACCATTGTGGCGAGTTGTTGCTAGTAGCGCTTTCGTTCTCCATGGCAACCAGGCGTGAGCCAATGAAAAGCCAGAACGTATTCCCTTTCTGGCTTTTGATTGGCTGACGCCTGGTTGCCATGGAGAACGAAAGCGCTACTAGCGTGTGTCCGAGCAGCGCTCAGTTTGATCGGAAATGTCACAGAGCCTCCAAAAATGCCGCAATCGATGTAAACAATGGTAGGGAAGGGCGAATTTGTCAATGACCTTCATGAAGTACACAAGGTACTTGTTTTGTATTTTTCCCAAACTTACAACTTCGAATTTGGGAATAATTTTATTTAATTCTTAAATTTAAATAAAATAATTTTAAAACTATAGCGGTAGCCTAAGAAATTGTTGCTAACAAAATCAAAAGGTCATTATTTCCCTTTAATGTACGAAAAAATGGGGGTAAAAAAATATACGAAAAAATGGGGGTACATTTTTCACCATTTCAGCCGACCCCCCAACTCAAAAATTATCGGCGACGCCCCTGGTTGTACCTATTCCTCACATTTTCTTTTACAATCATGAAATGTGTTATTTTGGGCCGATTTCAGTCGTTTTGGTAAAACCGTGGCGCTGATATAGGAGTCCCTGTTCGGTCCCCCAATTATGTTGACAAATCAACACCGCTGCTATCCAGGCATAATCAGCATCAGTCAGTCGGTAGATAACGGCCTCGGTGTTCAGCAGCTTCGCCAAGTTGGCTCAGATTTACCGGCTGATTTCAGTCGGACACCAGCTGCTGATGATTTACCGGCTGATTTCAGTCGGACACTAGCTGCTGATGATTTACCGGCTGATTTCAGTCGGACACCAGCTGCTGATGATTTACCGGCTGATTTCAGTTGGACACCAGCTGCTGATGATTTACCGGCTGATTTCAGTCGGACACTAGCTGCTGATGATTTACCGGCTGATTTCAGTCGGACACCAGCTGCTGAAGATTTACCGGCTGATTTCAGTCGGACACTAGCTGCTGATGATTTACCGGCTGATTTCAGTCGGGACACCAGCTGCTGATGATTTACCGGCTGATTTCAGTCGGACACCAGCTGCTGCTGATTTACCGGCTGATTTCAGTCGGACACCAGCTGCAGATGATTTACCGGCTGATTTTGAAGCATCTTCGTTTCCCCGCTCCATGCTGCCTGGTACTGACGGCTGCCGGGTCTGTCGGCGCCCCCTGTTTCGCAGAGGACGCTGGAATTCCAGCTGTCCGTGCTGCAGCGGGAGCTGGAGAAGAGCGCACCGCTTTCCAAGGTCACAGAGGTCAACTGCAAGGTCGATGACCTGACGTCAAAATATGACACGCTGCTCTCAAATCAGGAACGGCTCGTAAGTTGAAACAAAACGGCATAACGGCATTATACTGAGGCATATACAACTGTTATATTGGTAGCTCGGTAGCCGTACGCTTAGCCGTACACTGCTCGGTAGCCGTACGCTTAGCCGTACGCTGCTCGGTAGCCGTACACTGCTCGGTAGCCGTACGCTTAGCCGTACGCTGCTCGGTAGCCGTACGCTTAGCCGTACGCTGCTCGGTAGCCGTACGCTTAGCCGTACACTGCTCGGTAGCCGTACGCTTAGCCGTACGCTGCTCGGTAGCCGTACGCTTAGTCGTACGCTGCTCGGTAGCCGTACGCTTAGCCGTACGCTGCTCGGTAGCCGTACACTGCTCGGTAGCCGTACACTGCTCAGTAGCCGTACGCTGCTCGGTAGCCGTACACTGCTCGGTAGCCGTACACTGCTCAGTAGCCGTACGCTGCTTAGCCGTACGCTGCTCGGTAGCCGTACGCTGCTCGGTAGCCGTACACTGCTCAGTAGCCGTACGCTGCTTAGCCGTACGCTGCTCGGTAGCCGTACACTGCTCGGTAGCCGTACGCTGCTCGGTAGCCGTACACTGCTCAGTAGCCGTACACTGCTCGGTAGCCGTACGCTGCTCGGTAGCCGTACGCTGCTCGGTAGCCGTACGCTGGTTAGCCGTACACTGCTCGGTAGCCGTACACTGCTCGGTAGCCGTACGCTGCTCGGTAGCCGTACGCTGCTCGGTAGCCGTACACTGCTCGGTAGCCGTACACTGCTCGGTAGCCGTACACTGCTCGGTAGCCGTACGCTGCTCGGTAGCCGTACGCTGCTCGGTAGCCGTACACTGCTCGGTAGCCGTACGCTGCTCGGTAGCCGTACACTGCTCGGTAGCCGTACGCTGCTCGGTAGCCGTACGCTGGTTAGCCGTACGCCGTACGCTGGTTATTGGCCGATCGACTGTGGTGCGGGTGCTTTCTTGCCGCCACCAATCATTGCGCTGTGATATAAGATAGGTATTTGTGTCTCTCTCTCTGTGGTATCCTCTCTGGTTAATTGGCTCGACGTGCTATGTCTGCAGCTATGGCGGGCATCGGCGGGCCTGTTTTCCATGCGGGGTACAGTTGAGTTCCCTTACCCCGCTGTATCGTGACGGTGTGCCTTGTACCGGCAGCTCGGGGAGGAGCGTACCAGTCGACTGTTGGAGTCGGAGCTGGCCCTGCTGCGCCAGCGACTGGCCAGTCTGGAGAGCCCGTCCGACGCCGCCGGCCACCAGCTGCTGTCCCAGCCAGCCGCCGACCAGGTGGGTCACCAGCCGCCGACCAGGTGGGTCACCAGCCGCCGACCAGGTGGGTCACCAGCCGCCGACCAGGTGGGTCACCAGCCGCCGACCAGGTGGGTCACCAGCCGCCGACCAGGTGGGTCACCAGCTGCCGACCAGGTGGGTCACCAGCCGCCGACCAGGTGGGTCACCAGCCGCAGCCCGACCGCCGGGCTGTATTGGCCGCTCACCCGGCGACTGCGTCTGCCTGCTGGCCGCTATTGTGACTGTGACTGTGACATTGCCTGTGACTATGACTGGTCACTGATCAGCAGTGACTGTGACTATCTGTGGATGTGACTGTGACATTGCCTGTGACTATGACTGGTCACTGATCAGCAGTGACTGTGACTATCTGTGGCTGTGGCTGTGACATTGCCTGTGACTATGACTGGTCACTGATCAGCAGTGACTGTGACTATCTGTGACTGTGGCTGTGACATTGCCTGTGATTATGACTGGTCACTGTTCAGCAGTGACTGTGACTATCTGTGGATGTGACTGTGACATTGCCTGTGACTATGACTGGTCACTGATCAGCAGTGACTGTGACTATCTGTGACTGTGACTGTGACTGTGGCATTGCCTGTGACTATGACTGGTCACTGATCAGTAGTGACTGTGACTATCTGTGGCTGTGGCTGTGGCTGTGGCCGCTACAGTGGTATTAGCTGCGGGGGTGAAGAGGGGGATATTGTGCCGGATGTTTCGACGCAGCAATGTGGGAATGCGGTGTGTCGTAAACTCGCTTTCTTTGATGAGTGTGCAGCACGCGTAATTACCAGTTTTTCTGTCTCGCCGAAGTCCGGCCCATATGACCTCGTTCAATGTGCCAGTGCGATGAAACGCCAACAATATAATAAGCCTCCTTGTTCTCGCAGCGAATAGTGCAATATTCGATGACTCTGTTGACTGTTCTCGTTTGGTCCCGTGCCCTGATTACTCCAGCGCGGCTCAGATTGCCTATAATTATCAGATCTGACTGCTGTTTGATGATTATCAGATCTGACTGCTGTTTGGTCCCGTGTCCTGCTTACTCCAGCGCGGCTCAGATTGCCTATAATCAGATCAGATCTGACTGCTGTTTGATAATTATCAGATCTGACTGCTGTTTGATAATTATCCGATCTGACTGTTGTTTGATAATTATCAGATCTGACTGCTGTTTGATAATCAGAGCAGATCTGACTGCTGTTTGATAATTATCAGATCTGACTGCTGTTTGATAATCAGAGCAGATCTGACTGCTGTTTGATAATTATCCGATCTGACTGCTGTTTGATAATTATCCGATCTGACTGCTGTTTGATAATTATCCGATCTGACTGCTGTTTGATAATTATCAGATCTGACTGCTGTTTGGTTCCGTGTCCTGATTACTCCAGCGCGGCTCAGAGTGCCCATAATCAGATCCGATCTGACTGCCCTCCTCAGACCTCGCTGCAGACTCAGCTGGCAGATATGACGTCACGGGAACACCACCAGCGCCTGTGCGCTGGTCACGCCGAGCGTATGGCCCAGCTGCTGAAAGGTACCTGTGATTACTCAGTACTGATGCATGCGCATCACTCTGTCTGGACAGGGGACACTCCAACAACGCACACTCGTTGGCAGTTAGTTGTGCTGATTGTATTACCATCTGACACTGTTTTTCTCAAAGTTAATGTTTGTTTTTGTCATGCGAGGATGGTGTGTTGTTTTTCTATGTAGTGGTTTTATATCGCCTCCTTTGATTCTCCTCCCGTTTGTTTTTCAAGGCCGTGGTCAAACATGGACGTCAATCTCATAATCGGATCCCGAATCTTGGATCTACTTCGATATTGGATCTCCTTTAGATATGTCAGGTTATATATTGGGATCCTAGACCTTAACACTGTTTAGATTGTCATTATTTGTCATTGAAAATGGAACACAAAATCATTGTCTAGAAATAAACTAAATTGCTATGCAATTTTGACGGAAGATCCTATCGTATTTTGCATCCGATGGTATCATTTACTCATTTTCAATGTATGTCAGGGCATCCCTCGACCCTCCATTCACGTGCGATCCCTCCCTCCGAGATGTGCTGCTGTACCGCCGGCTGTGTTTCAGATCAGGCTCGGTGACGGCAGGCTGTGTTTCAGACCAGGTTCGGTGACGGCAGGCTGTGTTTCAGACCAGGTTCGGTGACGGCAGGCTGTGTTTCAGATCAGGCTCGGTGACGGCAGGCTGTGTTTCAGACCAGGCTCGGTGACGGCAGGCTGTGTTTCAGACCAGGCTCGGTGACGGCAGGCTGTGTTTCAGACCAGGTTCGGTGACGGCAGGCTGTGTTTCAGATCAGGCTCGGTGACGGCAGGCTGTGTTTCAGACCAGGCTCGGTGACGGCAGGCTGTGTTTCAGATCAGACTCGGTGCCGGCAGGCTGTGTTTCAGACCAGGTTCGGTGACGGCAGGCTGTGTTTCAGACCAGGTTCGGTGACGGCAGGCTGTGTTTCAGACCAGGTTCGGTGACGGCAGGCTGTGTTTCAGATCAGGCTCTGTGACGGCAGGCTGTGTTTCAGACCAGGCTCGGTGACAGCAGGCTGTGTTTCAGACCAGGTTCGGTGACGGCAGGCTGTGTTTTAGACCAGGCTCGGTGACAGCAGGCTGTGTTTCAGACCAGGCTCGGTGACAGCAGGCTGTGTTTCAGACCAGGCTCGGTGACGGCAGGCTGTGTTTCAGACCAGGTTCGGTGACGGCAGGCTGTGTTTCAGACCAGGCTCGGTGACGGCAGGCTGTGTTTCAGACCAGGCTCGGTGACGGCAGGCTGTGTTTCAGACCAGGTTCGGTCACGGCAGGCTGTGTTTCAGATCAGGCTCTGTGATGGCAGGCTGTTTTTCAGACCAGGCTCGGTGACAGCAGGCTGTGTTTCAGACCAGGCTCGGTGACGGCAGGCTGTGTTTCAGACCAGGCTCGGTGACGGCAGGCTGTGTTTCAGACCAGGTTCGGTGACGGCAGGCTGTGTTTCAGACCAGGCTCGGTGACGGCAGGCTGTGTTTCAGACCAGGCTCGGTGACGGCAGGCTGTGTTTCAGACCAGGCTCGGTGACGGCAGGCTGTGTTTTAGACCAGGCTCGGTGACGGCAGGCTGTGTTTCAGACCAGGCTCGGTGACGGCAGGCTGTGTTTCAGACCAGGCTCGGTGACTGCAGGCTGTGTTTCAGACCAGGCTCGGTGACGGCAGGCTGTGTTTCAGACCAGGTTCGGTGACGGCAGGCTGTGTTTCAGACCAGGTTCGGTGACGGCAGGCTGTGTTTCAGACCAGGCTCGGTGACGGCAGGCTGTGTTTCAGATCAGGCTCGGTGACAGCAGGCTGTGTTTCAGACCAGGTTCGGTGACGGCAGGCTGTGTTTCAGACCAGGTTCGGTGACGGCAGGCTGTGTTTCAGATCAGGCTCGGTGACGGCAGGCTGTGTTTCAGACCAGGTTCGGTGACGGCAGGCTGTGTTTCAGACCAGGTTCGGTGACGGCAGGCTGTGTTTCAGACCAGGTTCGGTGACGGCAGGCTGTGTTTCAGACCAGGTTCGGTGACGGCAGGCTGTGTTTCAGACCAGGCTCGGTGACGGCAGGCTGTGTTTCAGACCAGGTTCGGTGACGGCAGGCTGTGTTTCAGACCAGGCTCGGTGACTGCAGGCTGTGTTTCAGACCAGGCTCGGTGACGGCAGGCTGTGTTTCAGACCAGGTTCGGTGACGGCAGGCTGTGTTTCAGACCAGGTTCGGTGACGGCAGGCTGTGTTTCAGACCAGGTTCGGTGACTGCAGGCTGTGTTTCAGACCAGGCTCGGTGACGGCAGGCTGTGTTTCAGACCAGGTTCGGTGACGGCAGGCTGTGTTTCAGACCAGGCTCGGTGACGGCAGGCTGTGTTTCAGACCAGGCTCGGTGACTGCAGGCTGTGTTTCAGACCAGGCTCGGTGACGGCAGGCTGTGTTTCAGACCAGGTTCGGTGACGGCAGGCTGTGTTTCAGACCAGGTTCGGTGACGGCAGGCTGTGTTTCAGACCAGGTTCGGTGACGGCAGGCTGTGTTTCAGACCAGGCTCGGTGACTGCAGGCTGTGTTTCAGACCAGGCTCGGTGACGGCAGGCTGTGTTTCAGACCAGGTTCGGTGACGGCAGGCTGTGTTTCAGACCAGGCTCGGTGACGGCAGGCTGTGTTTCAGACCAGGCTCGGTGACGGCAGGCTGTGTTTCAGACCAGGCTCGGTGACGGCAGGCTGTGTTTCAGACCAGGCTCGGTGACGGCAGGCTGTGTTTCAGATCAGGCTCGGTGACAGCAGGCTGTGTTTCAGACCAGGCTCGGTGACGGCAGGCTGTGTTTCAGATCAGCTGTCGGAGGCAGAGCGTCACGCAGCTCAGCTGGAGCGCAGCGGCGCCGAGCTGGCCGAGGCGGGGGCGGCAGGCCGGCTGGCGCTGGCCCGGCTCTCAGACCAGCTGACCGAGTCTCCAGCCACCACCGCCGACTCCGCGGCGCCCGGGGAGGAGGAACACGACCTGCGGGCCAGACTGGTCAGTGATCACCGACATCAGACACTAGACACGCTCCTGTCTGGCTGATGGTGGGCGGTGCCGACATCAGACACTAGACACGCTCCTGTCTGGCTGATGGTGGGCGGTGCCGACATCAGACACTAGACACGCTCCTGTCTGGCTGATGGTGGGCGGTGCCGACATCAGACACTAGACACGCTCCTGTCTGGCTGATGGTGGGCGGTGCCGACATCAGACACTAGACACGCTCCTGTCTGGCTGATAGTGGGAGGTGCCGACATCAGACACTAGACACGCTCCTGTCTGGCTAATGGTGGGCGGTGCCTTGTAAACAGGCAGGTGTCGGCTTTATTAACATCTATAAATTAATCCGTTCAGTGCTGTTACTTTGTTAAGAAGTGCATGCATGTGCTCAATCGGAGGACAAGTTATCTTAATTCGCCTTTGCACACTGGGTTAGTAACAAACCCAGCTGTCGGTGGGCAGTTTTGCTGGTGATTGGCTGTGTGTTGGTACCGGATCGTGTGTCATGTGTGGCCCCCCAGCTGTCGGTGGGCAGTTTTGCTGGTGATTGGCTGTGTGTTGGTACCGGATCGTGTGTCATGTGTGGCCCCTCAGCTGTCGTTGGGCAGTTTTGCTGGTGATTGGCTGTGTGTTGGTACCGGATCGTGTGTCATGTGTGGCCCCCCAGCTGTCGGTGGGCAGTTTTGCAGCTGGTGATTGGCTGTGTGTTGGTACCGGATCGTGTGTCATGTGTGGCCCCCCAGCTGAGTGTGGAGAGCTTTGCTGGTGATTGGCTGTGTGTTGGTACCGGATCGTGTGTCATGTGTGGCCCCCCAGCTGAGTGTGGAGAGCTTTGCTGGTGATTGGCTGTGTGTTGGTACCGGATCGTGTGTCATGTGTGGCCCCCCAGCTGAGTGTGGAGAGCTTTGCTGGTGATTGGCTGTGTGTTGGTACCGGATCGTGTGTCATGTGTGCCCCCCAGCTGAGTGTGGAGAGCTTTGCTGGTGATTGGCTGTGTGTTGGTACCGGATCGTGTGTCATGTGTGGCCCCCCAGCTGAGTGTGGAGAGCTTTGCTGGTGATTGGCTGTGTGTTGGTACCGATGCGTGTGTCATGTGTGGCCCCCCAGCTGAGTGTGGAGAGCTTTGCTGGTGATTGGCTGTGTGTTGGTACCGGATCGTGTGTCATGTGTGGCCCCCCAGCTGAGTGTGGACAGTTTTGCTGGTGATTGGCTGTGTGTTGGTACCGGATCGTGTGTCATGTGTGGCCCCCCAGCTGAGTGTGGACAGTTTTGCTGGTGATTGGCTGTATGTTGGTACCGGATCGTGTGTCATGTGTGGCCCCCCAGCTGAGTGTGGAGAGCTTTGCTGGTGATTGGCTGTGTGTTGGTACCGGATCGTGTGTCATGTGTGGCCCCCCAGCTGAGTGTGGAGAGCTTGGCTGGTGATTGGCTGTGTGTTGGTACCGGATCGTGTGTCATGTGTGCCCCCCCCCCCCCCCCAGCTGAGTGTGGAGAGCTTTGCTGGTGATTGGCTGTGTGTTGGTACCGGATCGTGTGTCATGTGTGGCCCCCCAGCTGTCGGTGGGCAGTGTTGCTGGTGATTGGCTGTGTGTTGGTACCGATGCGTGTGTCATGTGTGGCCCCCCAGCTGAGTGTGGAGAGCTTTGCTGGTGATTGGCTGTGTGTTGGTACCGGATCTTGTGTCATGTGTGGCCCCCCAGCTGAGTGTGGAGAGCTTTGCTGGTGATTGGCTGTGTGTTGGTACCGGATCGTGTGTCATGTGTGGCCCCCCAGCTGTCGGTGGGCAGTTTTGCTGGTGATTGGCTGTGTGTTGGTACCGGATCGTGTGTCATGTGTGGCCCCCCAGCTGTCGGTGGGCAGTTTTGCTGGTGATTGGCTGTGTGTTGGTACCGGATCGTGTGTCATGTGTGGCCCCTCAGCTGTCGTTGGGCAGTTTTGCTGGTGATTGGCTGTGTGTTGGTACCGGATCGTGTGTCATGTGTGGCCCCCCAGCTGTCGGTGGGCAGTTTTGCAGCTGGTGATTGGCTGTGTGTTGGTACCGGATCGTGTGTCATGTGTGGCCCCCCAGCTGAGTGTGGAGAGCTTTGCTGGTGATTGGCTGTGTGTTGGTACCGGGTCGTGTGTCATGTGTGGCCCCCCAGCTGAGTGTGGAGAGCTTTGCTGGTGATTGGCTGTGTGTTGGTACCGGATCGTGTGTCATGTGTGGCCCCCCAGCTGAGTGTGGAGAGCTTTGCTGGTGATTGGCTGTGTGTTGGTACCGGATCGTGTGTCATGTGTGCCCCCCAGCTGAGTGTGGAGAGCTTTGCTGGTGATTGGCTGTGTGTTGGTACCGGATCGTGTGTCATGTGTGGCCCCCCAGCTGAGTGTGGAGAGCTTTGCTGGTGATTGGCTGTGTGTTGGTACCGATGCGTGTGTCATGTGTGGCCCCCCAGCTGAGTGTGGAGAGCTTTGCTGGTGATTGGCTGTGTGTTGGTACCGGATCGTGTGTCATGTGTGGCCCCCCAGCTGAGTGTGGACAGTTTTGCTGGTGATTGGCTGTGTGTTGGTACCGGATCGTGTGTCATGTGTGGCCCCCCAGCTGAGTGTGGACAGTTTTGCTGGTGATTGGCTGTGTGTTGGTACCGGATCGTGTGTCATGTGTGGCCCCCCAGCTGTCGGTGGGCAGTTTTGCTGGTGATTGGCTGTGTGTTGGTACCGGATCGTGTGTCATGTGTGGCCCCCCAGCTGTCGGTGGGCAGTGTTGCTGGTGATTGGCTGTGTGTTGGTACCGGATCGTGTGTCATGTGTGCCCCCCCCCCCCCCCCCCCCCCAGCTGAGTGTGGAGAGCTTTGCTGGTGATTGGCTGTGTGTTGGTACCGGATCGTGTGTCATGTGTGGCCCCGCAGCTGAGTGTGGAGAGTTTTGCTGGTGATTGGCTGTGTGTTGGTACCGGATCGTGTGTCATGTGTGGCCCCCCAGTTGTCGGTGGGCAGTGTTGCTGGTGATTGGCTGTGTGTTGGTACCGGATCGTGTGTCATGTGTGGCCCCCCAGCTGTCGGTGGGCAGTGATGCTGGTGATTGGCTGTGTGTTGGTACCGGATCGTGTGTCATGTGTGGCCCCCCAGCTGTCGGTGGGCAGTGTTGCTGGTGATTGGCTGTGTGTTGGTACCGGATCGTGTGTCATGTGTGGCCCCCCAGCTGAGTGTGGAGAGTTTTGCTGGTGATTGGCTGTGTGTTGGTACCGGATCGTGTGTCATGTGTGGCCCCCCAGCTGAGTGTGGAGAGCTTTGCTGGTGATTGGCTGTGTGTTGGTACCGGATCGTGTGTCATGTGTGGCCCCCCAGCTGAGTGTGGAGAGCTTTGCTGGTGATTGGCTGTGTGTTGGTACCGGATCGTGTGTCATGTGTGGCCCCCCAGCTGAGTGTGGAGAGCTTTGCTGGTGATTGGCTGTGTGTTGGTACCGGATCGTGTGTCATGTGTGGCCCCCCAGCTGAGTGTGGAGAGCTTTGCTGGTGATTGGCTGTGTGTTGGTACCGGATCGTGTGTCATGTGTGGCCCCCCAGCTGAGTGTGGATAGCTTTGCTGGTGATTGGCTGTGTGTTGGTACCGGATCGTGTGTCATGTGTGGCCCCGCAGCTGAGTGTGGAGAGTTTTGCTGGTGATTGGCTGTGTGTTGGTACCGTATCGTGTGTCATGTGTGGCCCCCCAGCTGAGTGTGGAGAGTTTTGCTGGTGATTGGCTGTGTGTTGGTACCGGATCGTGTGTCATGTGTGGCCCCGCAGCTGAGTGTGGAGAGTTTTGTTGGTGATTGGCTGTGTGTTGGTACCGGATCGTGTGTCATGTGTGGCCCCCCCCCAGCTGAGTGTGGAGAGTGTTGCTGGTGATTGGCTGTGTGTTGGTACCGGATCGTGTGTCATGTGTGGCCCCCCAGCTGAGTGTGGAGAGTTTTGCTGGTGATTGGCTGTGTGTTGGTACCGGATCGTGTGTCATGTGTGGCCCCCCAGCTGAGTGTGGACAGTTTTGCAGCTGGTGATTGGCTGTGTGTTGGTACCGGATCGTGTGTCATGTGTGGCCCCCCAGCTGAGTGTGGAGAGCTTTGCTGGTGATTGGCTGTGTGTTGGTACCGATGCGTGTGTCATGTGTGGCCCCCCAGCTGAGTGTGGAGAGCTTTGCTGGTGATTGGCTGTGTGTTGGTACCGGATCGTGTGTCATGTGTGCCCCCCCCCCCCCCCCCCCCCCCCCAGCTGAGTGTGGAGAGCTTTGCTGGTGATTGGCTGTGTGTTGGTACCGGATCGTGTGTCATGTGTGGCCCCCCAGCTGAGTGTGGAGAGCTTTGCTGGTGATTGGCTGTGTGTTCGTACCGGATCGTGTGTCATGTGTGGCCCCCCAGCTGAGTGTGGAGAGTGTTGCTGGTGATTGGCTGTGTGTTGGTACCGGATCGTGTGTCATGTGTGGCCCCCCAGCTGAGTGTGGAGAGCTTTGCTGGTGATTGGCTGTGTGTTGGTACCGGATCGTGTGTCATGTGTGGCCCCCCAGCTGAGTGTGGAGAGCTTTGCTGGTGATTGGCTGTGTGTTGGTACCGGATCGTGTGTCATGTGTGGCCCCCCAGCTGAGTGTGGAGAGTGTTGCTGGTGATTGGCTGTGTGTTGGTACCGGATCGTGTGTCATGTGTGGCCCCCCAGCTGAGTGTGGAGAGTGTTGCTGGTGATTGGCTGTGTGTTGGTACCGGATCGTGTGTCATGTGTGGCCCCCCAGCTGAGTGTGGAGAGTGTTGCTGGTGATTGGCTGTGTGTTGGTACCGGATCGTGTGTCATGTGTGGCCCCCCAGCTGAGTGTGGAGAGTGTTGCTGGTGATTGGCTGTGTGTTGGTACCGGATCGTGTGTCATGTGTGGCCCCCCAGCTGAGTGTGGAGAGTGTTGCTGGTGATTGGCTGTGTGTTGGTACCGGATCGTGTGTCATGTGTGGCCCCCCAGCTGAGTGTGGAGAGTGTTGCTGGTGATTGGCTGTGCGGTGGTACCGGATCGTGTGTCATGTGTGGCCCCCCAGCTGAGTGTGGAGAGCTTTGCTGGTGATTGGCTGTGTGTTGGTACCGGATCGTGTGTCATGTGTGGCCCCCCAGCTGAGTGTGGAGAGTGTTGCTGGTGATTGGCTGTGTGTTGGTACCGGATCGTGTGTCATGTGTGGCCCCCCAGCTGAGTGTGGAGAGTGTTGCTGGTGATTGGCTGTGTGTTGGTACCGGATCGTGTGTCATGTGTGGCCCCCCAGCTGAGTGTGGAGAGTGTTGCTGGTGATTGGCTGTGTGTTGGTACCGGATCGTGTGTCATGTGTGCCCCCCCCCCCCCCCCCCCAGCTGTCGGTGGAGAGTGTTGCTGGTGATTGGCTGTGTGTTGGTACCGGATCGTGTGTCGTGTGCCCCCCAGCTGAGTGTGGAGAGTGAGCGGGACCGGCTGAAGGACACGCTGCAGCTGGCCACGTCACAGCTGGAGTACGTGCGGTCGCAGCAGCAGGCGGCCCAGCTGGCCACCGACTCGGTGCGCCGCGAGCTGGCCGCCATCCAGGACGCGGGCGACCTCCGCTCAGTCATAGGTGAGTCCTCAGACAGGTCACAGGTCATAGATCGTCATATGTCAGACAGCAGCACAGGCCAACTCATCGACGACATCGTAACGTCTTGTATTGAAGAGTGGCCGAAGTTTGTCGGACAGTGAGATCTGACCGGGCGGCTGCCCTGGTGTCGCCTCTACCACCGCCCGCACCAGACTCGCACAGATAGTCCCGGGCGGCGGCACACTGGCTCCTCCCTCACTGAGCGCCACCTCCTCTATAACTGCCGGCGGCTGCTGCCTGATGGTCGACGTCGCCATCCACTACATTGTTTCCTTCCTTAAAACAGAATACACTTTACCCAACACCGTAACAAGAAACAGTACTTAGGATATGCATAAACACAAGCGTTTGGGCCTGCACAAGCGTTTGGGCCTGCTAGCAACACGTTCATTTGGCGTACAATCGCGCGATCCGTTGTCTCTGGTTAGTCCTCTCACTCGAGGCCGGCTGCTCTGTCGAACCGGGCGCCATCGTACGCGTCTCGAGTGGCTACCTTCGCTGCCAGGTGACGCCACCGGCCCGACAGACGACTCCACCGGCAGCTCGGCTGTCTCCAGCTCCACCGGCAGTTCGAGCGGCTGGCAGCTCTCGGTGCGGCTTTGTGAGCTGGTGCCAGCTCTGTGTGTACCATGTCATGCTGCCAAATCGTATCCTGCTGCACCGCATTACCGCTGCTCAGTTCTCAACCAAACAATGCAGCGATCAAAGCATCCACTGGCGACCGCCGCTCACTCTGTCTGTCTCGGCGGGCAGAGGGCACCATATTAAGGGCACCATATTACCGCTGCTCAGTTCTCAACCAAACAATGCAGCGATCAAAGCATCCACTGGCGACCGCCGCTCACTCTGTCTGTCTCGGCGGGCAGAGGGCACTGTATTACCGCTGCTCAGTTCTCAACCAAACAATGCAGCGATGAAAGCATCCACTGGCGACCGCCGCTCACTCTGTCTGTCTCGGCGGGCAGCACGATCGGCCCACTAGGTCCAGGCGTACCCCCAGCGTTGAGGATCGGCCGGCGGGTTGGCCGCTACCTTCCGGGACGGTAGGTAGGTGGTGCGCCGGTACTCTATGAGCTGCGCCTCGAGCCGCGCCGCAGACAGGTCGGTCAGCTCGCATGGGTCGGCCGCCACGTCAAACACGCAGCCGGCGTCGCAGCTGGCCGCGGGCCACAGCAGACGGCCAGCCGCCGCCGTTAGCGACGCCGTCTGGGAGCGGCTGACGCCCCGGCCGAGCCGGCGGACCGCCCGGCCGGTGGCGCTGTTCGTCAGCATCGAGAACAGGTCAGCTTCGGAGCTGTGGCGGTCGCCTGCTGTGTACCAGCCATTGTATGGGAACGGCTGGCCCTGGATCAGCGTATAGCTGCCGTCCAGCGGTGATGAGTAGTTGCTGTGCGGGTCGATGTTGTGGATAATGGTTCTGCGCTCGGCGGCGGCGGCGGTGGCGCCGGTCAGCACCGCCCACTGCTGACCCCGTCCACGCCGTGGAGGTGGTCGGCCGCACCGCCAGTGACCTCGTATAGAGTGGACAGCCAGTCGGTGACGTGGATGGGGTGGTGGAGCGGCCGGCGGCGGCTCCAGACGAGCGCGGTGTCGCGTACCCCGCCCTTCCACAGGGTGTACTTGCCGCCGCGCAGCGGTCAGTTAGAGGCGGCGTTACCGTCGGCGCCGGCCGCCGTTCTCAGTGGTCACCAGCAGCAGGGCGTCGCGCAGCAGGTCGGCGCGGGAGAGCGCCGCTACCACCCGGCCCACGGCGGCGTCCAATGCCGCCAGCATGCCGGCGAAGGCGTGCCGCTGCCCGTCAGAACCACACGGGAAGACGTGCCGCCGCCCGTCAGAGATACACGGGAAGGCGTGCCGCCGCCCGTCAGAGATACACGGGAAGGCGTCCCGCCGCGCATCAGAGATACACGGGAAGGCGTCCCGCCGCCCGTCAGAGATACACGGGAAGGCGTCCCGCCGCCCGTCAGAGATACACGGGAAGGCGTCCCGCCGCCCGTCAGAGATACACGGGAAGGCGTACCGCCGCCCGTCAGAGATACACGGGAAGGCGTCCCGCCGCCCGTCAGAGATACACGGGAAGGCGTGCCGCCGCCCGTCAGAGATACACGGGAAGGCGTGCCGCCGCCCGTCAGAACTACACGGGAAGGCGTGCCGCCGCCCGTCAGAACTACACGGGAAGGCGGCCTCGCCGGCGGCCGGCGGTAGCTGCAGCGGCGCGTACGAGCTGCCGGCGTGTACCGCCTGCTACGCCAGGTACAGCAAGAGCGGGCGCGATACGTTGTGCGCGCCGATCAGCCGCTCGGCCTCCTCGGTGAAGATGTCGGTGGAGTAGCGGCCCAGCTGGTCGGCTGCCGGCTGCAGGTCTCGGCGCAGGTCCAGGCCCCATAGCGCGCCCTCCTTGGCCGTGTGGTCGTAGTAGTCACCGTGGCCCGCCCAGTAGCCGAAGTGGGAGCGGAACCCCCGCCGGGTCGGCGTATACGCCCTCCGGAAGAAGCCCAGGTGCCACTTGCCCACGGCATGACAGCTGTAGCCGAGCTGCGCCAGCCGCTGCGGCAGCAGCGTCTCGTTCAGACCGAGGCCGTACGGCTCGGCGGAGTAGATGACGTCTGTTTGCAGGCCGGTGTGGATCGCCAGGCGGCCGGTCAGCAGCGCGGCGCGCCACGGCGTGCACAGCGGCCCATCGCCACGCCGCTGAACGACGCCAGCGCGGCCAGGTTCGGCGTCGGAATCTAGTCCGAGCCCAGCATGCTTTTGTCGTCGAATCCGAGGTGGTCGGCGACAATGAGGATGATGTGCGGCGGCCGGGCGGACGCGCTGGTGGCGGCGGAGGTGGGCGTGGCGGCGCCTATCAGCAGAGGGTGGAGCAGAGGCACAGGGACGAGTGTCGCCGGCGGTGCGCTCCGCCCCGGCTCACTGAGACGACGCTCCTGTGCGGTGGGGATCGCTGTCGTCTCCGCCTGTCACCGCGCGGCAGGCTGGTCCGTCCGCGCCGGACGGGACTGCCGTGTCGTCTGTCGTCTCTCGGCTGTGGACTGTGCTGGCTGGTCCGTCTGCGCCGGACGTGACTGCCGTGTCTTCCGCCGTCTCTCGGCTGTGGACCGTCGGCCGGCGCTGACTGTTGGTGTGTTGTGAGCGGTGCCGGCGTCTCCAGGGGGCCGCGGACCGGGGTGATGACGGTGGCCGCCGGCCGCGGACCGACGCGCTCTGTTGGCGTCATGTCCGCGGGCCCTCTGAGGTCGGCTCTGTCTGGTGCTGTGTGACGACTCCACGACGACGACGGCTCCGGTCTGCCCGCTCCGGTTTTTAGGGCGCTGGGATCGCCTCTGTGCTGCGAGTCACTGAACGAGCCCAGATGGCCGGGCGAGGCTGATGAGCGACAGGACCACTTCGACCCGGACTTCCTCCCCAGCAACGAACACACGTTGAGGTCATCATCGTCGGTGACCTCAACGCCCACCACCCGCTCTGGGATACGGGGTGCGATACGGCGGACGCGGCCGGGGCGAGACTGGCGGAGTGGCACACACACACACACACACACACACACACACACACACACACACACACACACACACACACACACACACACACACACACACACACACACACACACACACACACACACACACACACACACACACACACACACACACACACACACACACACACACACACACACACACACACACACACACACACACACACACACACACACACACACACACACACACACACACACACACACACACACACACACACACACACACACACACACACACACACACACACACACACACACACACACACACACACACACACACACACACACACACACACACACACACACACACACACACACACACACACACACACACACACACACACACACACACACACACACACACACACACACACACACACACACACACACACACACACACACACACACACACACACACACACACACACACACACACACACACACACACACACACACACACACACACACACACACACACACACACACACACACACACACACACACACACACACACGCGCGCGCGCGCGCGCACACGCACACGCACACGCACACCGAGCAGTCGATCTGGCAGACAGCGGTCGCCGACGCTGCCGGCTCCGTTTTCAGCGTCGCTGCACCAGCGTCTACTGGACGGTGAGCGGAGCGAGGCCGAGCTGAAGAGTCGACTGGACGGCAGCCAAGCGGCGCTGGCGGCGGCGCGCGCCCGACTCTACCAGGCCGAGACGGAGGCGGCCGATGCCCGCCTCCAGATTTCCGGTCTGAGGACGGCTCACGCGCAGAAAATCAGGTGAGTGATCTTCCAGAGCGGCTGGTGAGACAGTGGATCGTGGCCAGGCTGAAGCGGGGCTCAGCTGCTATCACCGGTCTAAAGGCGAAGCCGCGGACATCTCGAACTGGCTATTTGGTCGCTGGTTTTGGCGGCAATGCAGTGCTGGCGTTTGTGGGCGCAGGGTATCTGGGGTTATGGCGACAGATAATTTCAAGCTGAAATTGTTGGCCGATTGGTCGAACTTTGCACATGTCCATGAATTATGCACAAGTGGTGCCAATCGCTACTACAACTTTCGGAATTCCGAATTTATCCGAAGACCGATTCGGTTTTCGGACGGATATAAGCATATTTCTTTGGACATTTGCGGACATCCAATGCCCAAGGATAGCTTGTCGCGAAAATCACTTTTTACTTTAAAAAAGTGTGCCACTCATTTCCATATCAAACTGTTTTTGTTTTCGGACACATTTCGGACATTCCCGGACAATTTCGGACGGACAGCTGACCATGGTCTTGGACATCGGTCGGACATTGGACACATTTTCTGAAACTGGCACCACTATTCTGTACTATGTGCCCTGGAATCATTTTAAGTTTTCTCATATCCAAACGTGGCTGCGAACATGGTGTCATCAAAACCTAGTATGATCGACAGGACGTTGCGGCTGGTGATTCAGGTGTGTGTGCGCGCGCGCGTGCGTGCGTGCGTGCGTGCGTGCGTGCGTGCGTGCGTGCGTGCGTGCGTGCGTGCGTGCGTGCGTGCGTGCGTGCGTGCGTGCGTGCGTGCGTGCGTGCGTGCGTGCGTGCGTGCGTGCGTGCGTGCGTGCGTGCGTGCGTGCGTGCGTGCGTGCGTGCGTGCGTGCGTGCGTGCGTGCGTGCGTGCGTGCGTGCGTGCGTGCGTGCGTGCGTGCGTGCGTGCGTGCGTGCGTGCGTGCGTGCGTGCGTGCGTGCGTGCGTGCGTGTGTGTGTGTGTGTGTGTGTGTGTGTGTGTGTGTGTGTGTGTGTGTGTGTGTGTGTGTGTGTGTGTGTGTGTGTGTGTGTGTGTGTGTGTGTGTGTGTGTGTGTGTGTGTGTGTGTGTGTGTGTGTGTGTGTGTGTGTGTGTGTGTGTGTGTGTGTGTGTGTGTGTGTGTGTGTGTGTGTGTGTGTGTGTGTGTGTGTGTGTGTGTGTGTGTGTGTGTGTGTGTGTGTGTGTGTGTGTGTGTGTGTGTGTGTGTGTGTGTGTGTGTGTGTGTGTGTGTGTGTGTGTGTGTGTGTGTGTGTGTATGTATGTATGTATGTATGTATGTATGTATGTATGTATGTATGTATGTATGTATGTCGACAGGTCGGTGCGGCTTGTGGTTCAGGAGCTGTGTATGTATGTCGACAGGTCGGTGCGGCTGGTGGTTCAGGAGCTGTGTATGTATGTCGACAGGTCGGTGCGGCTGGTGGTTCAGGAGCTGTGTATGTATGTCGACAGGTCGGTGCGGCTGGTGGTTCAGGAGCTGTGTATGTATGTTCGACAGGTCGGTGTGGCTGGTGGTTCAGGAGCTGTGTATGTGTGTCGACAGGTCGGTGCGGCTTGTGGTTCAGGAGCTGTGTATGTGTGTGTATGTATGTCGACAGGTTGGTGCGGCTGGTGGTTCAGGAGCTGTGTATGTGTGTCGACAGGTCGGTGCGGCTTGTGGTTCAGGAGCTGTGTATGTGTGTGTATGTATGTCGACAGGTCGGTGCAGCTGGTGGTTCAGGAGCTGTGTATGTATGTCGACAGGTCGGTGCGGCTTGTGGTTCAGGAGCTGTGTATGTGTGTGTATGTATGTCGACAGGTCGGTGCGGTTTGTGGTTCAGGAGCTGTGTATGTATGTCGACAGGTCGGTGCGGATGGTGGTTCAGGAGCTGTGTATGTATGTCGACAGGTCGGTGCGGCTGGTGGTTCAGGAGCTGTGTATGTATGTCGACAGGTCGGTGCGGCTGGTGGTTCAGGAGCTGTGTATGTATGTCGACAGGTCGGTGCGGCTGGTGGTTCAGGAGCTGTGTATGTGTGTGTATGTATGTCGACAGGTCGGTGCGGCTGGTGGTTCAGGAGCTGTGTATGTATGTCGACAGGTCGGTGCGGCTGGTGGTTCAGGAGCTGTGTATGTGTGTGTATGTATGTCGACAGGTCGGTGCGGCTTGTGGTTCAGGAGCTGTGTATGTGTGTGTATGTATGTCGACAGGTCGGTGCGGCTTGTGGTTCAGGAGCTGTGTATGTGTGTGTATGTATGTCGACAGGTCGGTGCGGTTTGTGGTTCAGGAGCTGTGTATGTATGTCGACAGGTCGGTGCGGCTGGTGGTTCAGGAGCTGTGTATGTATGTCGACAGGTCGGTGCGGCTGGTGGTTCAGGAGCTGTGTATGTATGTCGACAGGTCGGTGCGGCTGGTGGTTCAGGAGCTGTGTATGTATGTCGACAGGTCGGTGCGGATGGTGGTTCAGGAGCTGTGTATGTGTGTCGACAGGTCGGTGCGGCTGGTGGTTCAGGAGCTGTGTATGTATGTCGACAGGTCGGTGCGGCTGGTGGTTCAGGAGCTGTGTATGTATGTCGACAGGTCGGTGCGGCTGGTGGTTCAGGAGCTGTGTATGTATGTCGACAGGTCGGTGCGGCTGGTGGTTCAGGAGCTGTGTATGTATGTCGACAGGTCGGTGCGGCTGGTGGTTCAGGAGCTGTGTATGTATGTCGACAGGTCGGTGCGGCTGGTGGTTCAGGAGCTGTGTATGTATGTCGACAGGTCGGTGCGGCTGGTGGTTCAGGAGCTGTGTATGTATGTCGACAGGTCGGTGCGGCTGGTGGTTCAGGAGCTGTGTATGTATGTCGACAGGTCGGTGCGGCTTGTGGTTCAGGAGCTGTGTATGTGTGTGTATGTATGTCGACAGGTCGGTGCGGCTGGTGGTTCAGGAGCTGTGTATGTATGTCGACAGGTCGGTGCGGATGGTGGTTCAGGAGCTGTGTATGCGTGTGTATGTATGTCGACAGGTCGGTGCGGCTGGTGGTTCAGGAGCTGCGCGGCTGTCTCAGTCTGCCGCAGAGGGCGCTGCAGGAGCGTCTCGGTCAGACGCTGGCCGACCTGCTGACCCGCCGTCAGACAATGCAGAAACAGCTGACTGCCGCTCAGGTCCGTCACCGACATTCACCGCACCACGAGGTCAGACACCACAGAAACAGCTGACTGCCGCTCAGGTCCGTCACCGACATTCACCGCACCACGAAGTTAGACACCACAGAAACAGCTGACTGCCGCTCAGGTCCGTCACCGACATTCACCGCACCACGAGGTCAGACACCACAGAAACAGCTGACTGCCGCTCAGGTCCGTCACCGACATTCACCGCACCACGAAGTTAGACACCACAGAAACAGCTGACTGCCGCTCAGGTCCGTCACCGACATTCACCGCACCACGAGGTCAGACACCACAGAAACAGCTGACAGCCGCTCAGGTGCGTCACCGACATTCACCGCACCACGAGGTCAGACACCACAGAAACAGCTGACTGCCGCTCAGGTCCGTCACCGACATTCACCGCACCACGAGGTCAGACACCACAGAAACAGCTGACTGCCGCTCAGGTCCGTCACCGACATTCACCGCACCACGAGGTCAGACACCACAGAAACAGCTGACTGCCGCTCAGGTCCGTCACCGACATTCACCGCACCACGAGGTCAGACACCACAGAAACAGCTGACTGCCGCTCAGGTCCGTCACCGACATTCACCGCACCACGAGGTCAGACACCACAGAAACAGCTGACTGCCGCTCAGGTCCGTCACCGACATTCACCGCACCACGAAGTTAGACACCACAGAAACAGCTGACTGCCGCTCAGGTCCGTCACCGACATTCACCGCACCACGAGGTCAGACACCACAGAAACAGCTGACTGCCGCTCAGGTCCGTCACCGACATTCACCGCACCACGAAGTTAGACACCACAGAAACAGCTGACTGCCGCTCAGGTCCGTCACCGACATTCACCGCACCACGAGGTCAGACACCACAGAAACAGCTGACAGCCGCTCAGGTGCGTCACCGACATTCACCGCACCACGAGGTCAGACACCACAGAAACAGCTGACTGCCGCTCAGGTCCGTCACCGACATTCACCGCACCACGAGGTCAGACACCACAGAAACAGCTGACTGCCGCTCAGGTCCGTCACCGACATTCACCGCACCACGAGGTCAGACACCACAGAAACAGCTGACTGCCGCTCAGGTCCGTCACCGACATTCACCGCACCACGAGGTCAGACACCACAGAAACAGCTGACTGCCGCTCAGGTCCGTCACCGACATTCACCGCACCACGAGGTCAGACACCACAGATACAGCTGACTGCCGCTCAACTGACGTCAGGGTACTGACTAGAGGTGCAGAAAATCCAAAATATTTGGTCACAGCCCCAGTCACGGCCACGGTATGAGATGCCAAGTCACAGCTTTAGTCACGGCGCTGCAATACTAACCCTATGGCGCTGGCCTGGGCAGTCATAGCTTCAGTCACGGCCACGGTATGAGATGCCAAGTCACAGCTTTAGTCACGGCGCTGCAATACTAACCCTATGGCGCTAGCCTGGGCAGTCATAGCTTGTGTCACGGCCGTGACTAGTTCTGGTCCCAGCGCTGGGACGCTGGGACCAGAATCTTGCATCTCTAGTACTGAGCTCAGGGTACTAAGCTCAGGGTACTGAGCTCAGGGTATACTGAGCTCAGGGTACTGACCGCCGCTCGGCTGACCTCAGGGTACTGACCTCAGAGTACTGACCTCGGAGTACTGACCTCGGAGTACTGACCGCCGCTCGGCTGACCTCAGGGTACTGAGCTCAGGGTACTGACCTCAGAGTACTGACTTCAGAGTACTGACCTCGGAGTACTGACCTCGGAGTACTGACCTCGGAGTACTGACCGCCGCTCAGCTGACCTCAGGGTACTGACCTCAGGGTACTAAGCTCAGGGTATACTGACCTCAGGGTATACTGACCTCAGAGTACTGACCGCCGCTCGGCTGACCTCAGGGTACTGACCTCAGGGTACTGACCTCAGGGTACTGACCTCAGGGTACTGACCTCAGGGTACTGACCTCAGGGTACTGACCTCAGGGTACTGACCTCAGGGTACTGACCTCAGGGTACTGACCTCAGGGTACTGACCTCAGGGTACTGACCTCAGAGTACTTACCTCAGGGTATACTGACTTCAGAGTACTGACCGCCGCTCGGCTGACCTCAGGAGGCGCGAGACGCGGCGGAGGGAGACCGGGACGGTGTGAGGGCGCAGAGGGCGCTGCTGGACCGGGCCCTGCAGGAGCTGAAGGAGGGCGCTCCGGATCTCCGCGGCTGGCTGGAACGCTGCCAGACCACCGAACTGCAGGTAAGGCACCACGGACGGTTTGGGAAGAATTTGGTGCGTTAGCGGAAGTATTGTGTTTGGTGGAAGTGATAATAGCCCAACTTTAGTATGGATTTGTTTAGTATTGCGATAGTTTGTATCCTGTAAGACTGCTTGCCATTTCCACAGATAGTCCTGTTGTGTTTCTCGGTGGTAGCCGCAATGTGCTGCGGGTGCGTGACTAACTGGTGACCTGGCGACAATCACCCGGATCGGAAACAATCTCCCCCGTATATCGCCTCTGAGGCCTCTGACTGTGCCGGGTCCTACTGCGCCGCCTGCAGGTGACTTCGCTGCGTCTGCGCTGCGAGAGGCTGACTGCCGAGTGCAGTCACGTGCAGCACCAGCTGTCCCAGGAGGAACGCAGAGCTACCGACGCCGAGACCACCATCTGCAGAATGAAAAGCACACTGGAGCTTCGCCTAGTCGACCAGCAGGTGCGGACGATTTGTGCAAGGGTTCGTCTTATCCTGCACTGGGGAGAGGTTCGAAGGAAATGTCAGATGCTGATTTAATTCCGGACACCGGGACCCGCTTCTACATGCCAATCACTGAATCAGTTCTTACTTACTTGTACTTATAGTACGGGACTATAAGGAGGACTAGATGCCTGTCTTGCCCGCTCTTTACATCTCTTGATTGTTTTTATGCCTCAGTGGATAATTCAAAAGGGTATGCTTTCCTGGACCATATTTGGCTTCAGTGTTTTGTCGCTTATCCTGGCGCATCGTACATGATGTCCGCCCAGTAGTGGTCCAGGCGGTTCTTGAAGAGGTTCGTCGTGGCTGATGAAACGACGTGTTCCGGAAGTGCGTTCCAGTCGCTCACTGCTCTGATAGACCAGAAGCTCCGTCTCACTCTGGTCTGCGCTTGCGGTTTGGCAACCTTCAGGGAGTGTCCTCGTGTGATTGCCGACGGCGGGTCCTGGAAGAACTTCTGCTTATCGAGTTCGATGCGGCCGTTCATCAGCTGGTGGATCAGAATGAGGTCGCCGCGCCGTCTTCTGTACTGCAGAGACGGCAGGCGCAGGGCTCTCAGCCGGTCCTCGTACGGAAGCAGTCTGATTGGTCGAACCAGCTTGGTCGCCCTCCGTTGTACTCGTTCCACCAGTCGTACGTCTTCAGCGTTGAACAGGCCCCAGACTGCGTTCCCATATTCGAGCAGCGGTCTGACCAGGGTCTTAAAGAGCAGCGGGAGCGTCTGCTGGTCGATGTGCTCAAACGAGCGCCGGATTGTGCCGAGGACTCGGTTTGCCTTTGCGATCGCCGCCGCCGCCTGCTTACGGAACTTCAGCGAGGTGTCCACGACGACTCCCAAGTCCTTCTCGTCCTCCACTTGCTCCAACTGGCCTCCAAATATGGAGTAGGTTTGGCGAACGTTCCTCGGCCCGAGATGCATCGTCTTGCACTTGGTCATGTTAAATGGCATCTGCCACACTCCAGACCATTTGCCGACTGCGTCGAGGTCCTGCTGAAGCTGGTCATGCCCACTCCGTTCCTGGACGCTTCCGTAGATTTTGGTGTCGTCCGCAAAAAGCTTGATGCCGCTGTTGACGTGTCCGGGAAGGTCGTTGATGAAGAGCAGGAAGAGTGTTGGGCCCAGTACTGATCCCTGTGGTATGCCACTCAGCACTGGCGCCCAGCTGGACCTGCTGTCTCTGATCGCCACTCTCTGTCTCCGACCCGTGAGGAACGCCTCGATCCAGCGCAACAACTTCCCCCCAATCCCCATGTCCTTCAGCTTCCTTAGCAGACGGCGATGGGGTACCGAATCGAACGCTTTCTGGTAGTCGAGGTAGGCTACATCAACTGAACGGCCCTCTTCGATCTCTTTGGTCCAATCATCGAGTGTCGCGAGCAGCTGTGAGATGCAGGATCTCTTGGGGCGGAAGCCGTACTGGTGGTCGTTCAGATGTCCACTCTCAGTCACGTGTGCCATGATCTGGTCCCTGATGAGTGTCTCACAGACTTTAGACAGTACTGATGTTAGGCTCACCGGTCGATAGTTGGACGGCTCTTCTTTTTCCCTCTTCTTGAAGATAGGCACAACTTCTCCCTCTTTCCAGTCTTCTGGTACTTTGCTTTCATCCAGAGACTTCCTGATGATGTCGGAGAGTGGCCGACTTCAGAGGTGAAGCAAGTTCACGCAGCACCTTCGGGGGAATTCCGTCCGGTCCAGGAGAGGATGTCGGGCGCAGATTACGCAGCTTATTTTTGATTGGATAAATGTGGGTACTGTCGACTGTGGTGTAAATACATATCATTTAGTAAAGAAAGACAACAAGATGAGAAGCTTTCGGCTTGCGCCTTCATCAGCCATTATTTGTATTTTTGTCTCCAACATTTAGCAACAAACAAAAAACATACAAATTCAAATCTTCAGTAACCTGCATTTGGGCACACACGTACTTCCGGTAGAAATATGTTACACATGCATCAGAATCAGAATCAGAATCAGATATATTCTGAACATATCCAGAAAACTGGCTATTCTATGTTCAGTCACAGAATACATGATATACAACACTATACAGTATACACTTATCATGAAACAACACACGTTTTCTCATATTGTGACACCCTAACAACAGTCATTGCCATCTGTAGACCATATTACTACCACACCCTAGTTATCAGACTTGTGGTGGTAGGGCGGGGTGTACTGTTTGTTCCAGTTCTGTGCCGCTGCTGAGAGCGGTGAGAGCGGTGCCGCTGCTGAGCGTGTTACGCAGTCTGTCACCTGACATCGGTAGGTGAGTAGGTTAGCTAAGGCAAGCGGGGCATATTCCCTGCTCATAAGTCTGTTCAGTAGCGTGACATCGCAGGTCTGGATCATACTTTCAACAGACGGCCAGCCCAGCTCGGTCAGCGCTGCGGTGACGTGGTCGTACTTCTTCAGGTTCGTAACAATACGCACCGCGAAATGTACGACCTTTTGAAGCCGATCTCGCTGTTTGGCACACGCTCCTCCCCAGACGTAAGCACAATACCTCATCAATGGGAAGACCAGCGTCTCAATAAGAAAAGCCCTGAGGTCACGAGGTAATTTGGAGCGTATCTTGGCCATGCCAACCAGAACATTGTTACAACGCTGTACAACCATGGATATATGGTGCTCCCATGTCAGTACAGGGTCTAGTACGACGCCAAGTACTTTAATCTTAGTAGCACCGTCCAAGACATGGTCGCTGAAACGGATGGTAAAATCTTGGGTCTTCCTTCTTCGCGTTTTGAACAGAAGGAACTCCGTTTTTGAGGGATTGATTTTCAAACTATTCTGCGTGAACCAGGTGAGAGCAGTATCCAAGGTGCTTTCAATCCTGGCCTTAAGAGCGTCAACGTTCTTGGGTTCGTCTGAATCAATAAACTGGGCATCGTCAGCGTACAAAACTACCTTACCACCAGTGATGTGTGATGTAAAGTCGTTTGTGAACATAACGAAAAGCACTGGTCCCAGCACCGAACCCTGAACAACACCGTGTGTCACAGGCATCGGTACATATGAACAGCCCCGAACAGTCTGGGAGCGACCCGATAACCAGTCCTCGAACCAGTGCCTATCAATACCATACCATCCTAGTTTTTCTAAGAGCATGTCATGTCGTACGCTATCAAAAGCCTTGGAAGTATCAGCTGTCACCAGCGTGGCTATACGACCTTCATCAATCTGGCGAGTTACATAGGTGATCGTGTCCAACATAGCAAGTTCTGTCGAGTGACCCTGACGGAAGCCGTATTGGTGTTGGCACAATATATGATTATCGTGCAAAAATGTCTCCAGTTGGGTACAAACGATGCGCTCACATAGTTTTCCTAATACGGACACAATAGATATAGGCCTGTAGTTGCTAGGTTCCTTGCGATCCCCCGACTTGAAAGTAGGCACAATAGTATGACGTAACATGTTATTACATGACAATGAAGCAATTTGTTTATCGCATGGACTGTAAGCTGATGCATATACAAATAGAGTATGTAAATAAACGAACTAATATATAACAGCATACAACATACAACTACATATAACCGCGCATACAACTTTTTACCACAATTTACCATGCCATACCATATATTGATCGATAATATTGAGTAGGTCGTTAGACCTGAAGACCCCGGTCTCATCAAGCTCCGGTCGTGGTGTACAGTGCGTCAATCAGTGTCTGGGATGACGTGGTGTATGTCAGCCCAGTGTTTGCATATATATGCAATATACAAACACACTCTCCCCGCCCTCAGAAACGAACATATTTACATTACCAAATATAATTATCAGACATTCAACCAGCTAGCAGAAATACTAGTAATATACGTTGTCTTAAGTTGTAAAATTTCACAACAAAGTTGCACAAGGTTACACAATAAAATTACACAATATCACTCGTAAATTTATTAAGCTGTATACACTACTCTAAGCTTATCAGGTTCAGATAAGATAAAATAAGATCACCAAACAGCCAGGCTCGGATATCAGGAACTCTCAGATAATAGGCCATGATGAGGTTTGAGTGTTAACCCGCGCACTGCAGGGGTTTTGCGCCGAACACGAACTGCAAGGGGGGGGGGGTTGATTTCCGCCCCCCCCTGAGATCTCGAAAACTACGCAACGTAGCGAGAAGCGGAAAAAGGCATTTGATAGCTTCATGCATGTTCTATCGAAAGTATTTCAGTGGTTTTTTAAGTCAGGTCAAAATTGAGGTCACCAGAGGTCATCAAAGGTCAAATTTTCCAGTTGTTTCCCGTTTTAGGACATCGCTCCAAAAATTCCAATATATCTCAGAAAAGATGATAGTTAGAAACAAACGGAAAAAAGCAAACGCCAGCCAGTGAAATTTATAATCGCTAAGGTGTCCTCAGATTTGATCTCAGGTCAATATTTGAGGCTCCAGAGGTCAAAAAGAAAAAATCCGTTTTTTGCTAAATCGTTTTTGCTATTAACTTTTTACTTAATAAAGATAACGGAAAAATGTTTACGCCATTGTGTTTATCTTGTCAAGGTGCTTTGAATGATATATATAGTAACCTTGTTAAGTCAACTTAACAATTTGACCTAAGGTCAAGGTCAAGTGGTGACCCAAGTAGGGCATGTTGCATATGGGAAGACGTGTCTCGACGAGACAAACACATTGATGTCTGTTTTACTTCTCTATCTTCATTATGTCGAGAGTTATTGACAAAAAAGTGATGGTGACCTCGCATGACCTCAAATGACCCAATAGGGGTCAATGAACGAAACTTACACTTGGATCATCAAGAATATCCTATAATAACATGTTCCAGAAGTAATTGGACTAGTACCATGTATATCCTTGAAATAGGAAGCATTTGTATATTTCCCCATTGACTTATTATGGGGAGGTTACGAAATTGACCTGACCTTAGGTCACCGATATCAAAATTCCGAGTTATACGAATTGTAAGTACTGATGCCCTCATGACATCCTGTAAGTTTCAATCTGATCGGTGAAAAACTCTGGCTTTGGCACAACTGCAAACATTTTTGGTGGTGGGGTCACTTGACCTGGTCTGGTGACCTGACCTGAGATGACCCGAGCATATTTTTTTTCCTCAAAGTGTGCGCAATTGATGTCCTAACAGGTGTATCAAAACCCGGCGGCGCTGCGCGCCGCTGTTTTTTCGCTATCTTTGAAAAACCTGAGGGGGGGGGGCGGAAATCAACCCCCCTGCAGTGCGCGGGTTAACACGCGCACGGCTGGGGGTTTGCGCCAACCACGAACGGCCGGGGGGGGGGGGGGGATTTCAGCCCCCCCCCCCCCCCCCCCACTAAGATCTCAAAAACCACGCAACGTAGCGACAAGCGGAAAACGGCGTTAGATAGCTCGAGACAAGGTCTATCGGAAGTATATCGGTATTTTTATGTCAGGTCAATATTGAGGTCACCAGAGGTCATCAAGGGTCAGATTTTCCAGTTTTAGGACTTCGGTCCAGAAACCCCCAGATATCACAGGAACTATGATAGCTAGGAACAAACAAAACAAAAAACAATGGAAAAAAGCTCTTGAAAAATGCAATCGCCATGTTGTCCTCAAATTTTATCTCAGGTCAATAGTTTAGGCTCCAGACTCCAGAGGTCATCAAAGGTCAAAAGGCTATTTTTTGGCAAAGCTGTTTTTGGAAATTAGCATTTTACCTAATAAAGATAGGGAAATAATTTTGACGCCGTCGTGTCAAGGCACTGCGAATCATATTCATATTTATCAGGTTAGGTCAACCGAGAAAACTGACCTCAGGTCAAGGTCAATTGGTGGCCCAAGTAGGTCATGTTGCATATTGGGAGACGTGTCTCGATGAGACAAACACATTACTACCAGATTCACTTATATATCTTCATTCTGTCGAGAGTTAGACAACAAAGTGTTGGTAATCTCGGATGACCTCGGCTGACCCTGTAGGGGTCACTGAACAAAAATTGCACCTGGGTCATCATTAATGGCCTATGGTAACATATCCAGTAGGAATTGGGCTGCTATCATGCGTATCCTCGGAATAGGAAGAATATTTCCCCATTGACTTATAATGGGAGGTCACGAAATTGACCGACCTTAGGTCACCGATATAACCAAATCCGAGATATACGAATTGTAGGTACCTATGGCCTTATGAAATCCTGTAAGTTTAAAACCGATCGGCTAAAAACTGTGGCTGTGGTATGACCCCAAACTTTTTGGAGGTGGGGTCACGTGACCTGACCTAGTGACCTGACCTGAGATGACCCGAGGTAACCAAAAATCAGACTATGTCTGTGACTGTGACCATCAGACTGTGAGTAATTGATGACCAAACAGCTGTGCCAAATTTGGCGGCGCTGCACACCACCGTTTTCCCGCTATTCATGAAGAACCGGAGGGGGGGGGGGGGGGGGGCGGAAATCAACCCCCGGCCCCCGGCCGTGCGCGTGTTAAGAGTTGGTTTCAGATCACGTATATACATGGATTCCCAGATCTTTTGATCTGGGCCGTCTTTTGACATGTGTAAAATTTGGATGGAGACATTGCTGCTCTTCAGCTGCACGCCTGGGTGTTTTGCTTGATGATGACCGAACGGAGTATCTGATTTGTTGTTTGTTGCGTCTTTGATATGTTCATTATACCTGAGCCTGACTGAACGGCGAGTTTCTCCGATGTAAAAGGACTCATCTCTCACACACAGTTTACAGTCCATGCGATAAATTACGCTTTTGGTGTGGCACTTCCCACTCAATCCCGCCTCACAACAGTTGCAGTGTCTCCCCCTTCAGGGCAGGGTGCGGGGAAGTAGGCCGATCTCACTATTCTCACTAGTCTGAGTACCCAACCCCCCCCCCCCCTCCCTCCAGGGCAGGGTACGGGGAAGTAGGCCGATCTCACTAGTCTGTGCTTAACCCTCGCCCTACGGGGGTCCTAAAACGACCCCCCCCTGAGGTTTGTCTTGAATATCTTTTTACATATGCGGCGCATCTTGCTGACATTTTCCGTGGCTGAGTTTACAACGATTATACGTATCCTATAACAATGTGAAGTGTATACGACTTTTAGATCGTGACCTATGACCTTTTCGTCAAGGTCATGCCAGAACCCAAAGGGCCATTGACCTGACCCCAAAGGTCACCAGCTGACCTAAATGCTCAAAATGGGATGCCTTTGGATTTTCCTTATGACAGGCATCACGCTTCTCTCTCTCCGTTCAGGAGTTATAACTTATACTAAGCGCCCTGTACAATCGCTATTTTTGGACGTGGTCGATCTTAGGTCATTCACTTGGCCTGGAAGGTCACCCGTTGACCTGAAATACAAAATCGCATACTGTTAGATTCCTCTCATGACAGGCAATATGTTGGTTCCTACCGCATTCCTCTATGTTGCTTGGTTTAGAAGTTAACAGTGGGGGGGGGGGGATCTTTTTAGGACCCCCGTAGGGCGAAGGTGAGAAAAGGTCCCCATATGGCGAGGGTTAAGGCTAGGACCCCCTTCCACGCCACTCGAACGGTGAGGTGACTTGCCTTGATCATGCCCTCCACCGTGCGACAGAGCGCGTCATCGACGAACTGGAGCGCAAGGTAGACCGGTGTAGGGTCGGAGCTGACAGGTCTGACCGACTTCCTTCGTAGAGCTTCATTCTTAAGTCTACTAAATGAAGTGGGTAGCCGTTTTTTACCAAAAAAATATCCTCGATTATCTGCAAGCTACGCGCTCTCGGAAGCCTGGGGAAGAGACCCTGATCGCTCGCAACATCTGGGAGCGTATGGCGTTTTTATTTGTCGACATGGGCATGGCTGAACGAAAGTGAATTATCACCGGTGATGTCATGGGCTTTACATATAGTTCACTGGAATAGGCTCCCGATTCAGAGATAGATATTGTTGTGTCCAGGAACGCCAGCACTCCAGTATCTCCGGTGTGCTCGATTGTAAATTGTATTGTCGGATGGATCGTGTTCAGGAAGTTCAAGTACTCTGAGAGGACAGCTCTGCCATGCTTCCAGACGCCGAAAACGTCGTCTATGTATCGTAGGTGTAGAGACGGCTGTAGGCATGGAGTGGCAGGGAACATAGACTCCAGAGTGTCCATGAACATGATGGCGAAAGGAGGTGCCACCCTGCTTCCCATGGCAATCCCTTCGGTCTGCCTCCTGGGGGGTTGGGTACTCAGACTAGTGAGAATAGTGAGATCGGCCTACTTCCCCGCACCCTGCCCTGGAGGGGGAGACACTGCAACTGTTGTGAGGCGGGATTGAGTGGGAAGTGCCACACCAAAAGCGTAATTTATCGCATGGACTGTAAACTGTGTGTGAGAGATGAGTCCTTTTACATCGGAGAAACTCGCCGTTCAGTCAGGCTCAGGTATAATGAACATATCAAAGACGCAACAAACAACCAATCAGATACTCCGTTCGGTCATCATCAAGTAAAACACCCAGGCGTGCAGCTGAAGAGCAGCAATGTCTCCATCCAAATTTTACACATGTCAAAAGACGGCCCAGATCAAAAGATCTGGGAATCCATGTATATACGTGATCTGAAACGAACTCCCAAACCAGCACTCAAACCTCATCATGGCCTATTATCTGAGAATTCCTGATATGTCTGGCTGTTTGGTGATCTTATTTTATCTTATCTTATCTGAACCTGATAGCTTAGAGTAGTGTATACAGCTTAATAAATTTACGAGTGATATTGTGTAATTTTATTGTGTAACCTTGTGTAACTAAACTTTACAACTTAAAGGGACTATCCCACCTTAACATTATATTTGAGTTGAGATAGCCATTTTGATTGCTTGGCATTGCAATTAAGTATGGTAACAGTTAAAACAACCACAATGATCTAATCAAAAAGATATTCGAGTTTGATTTTGACATCTGTAAAAAATAAGGTCCATGTGTATTTGAATAGGGACTCTAAACCGACAGCGTCGTCTCTTTACCCAACTGGTAATGATAGTCGACTTGTTTTAAGGTCAGCCTTGGAATATTTTCGTCTTTCATTTCTCGATCCCCGGGTGGTTCGCAATCTAAGCCAATCTAGACACCGGGTGGTTCGCTTTTTCTGCGCAATAGATGTCGACAAAAACATGTGCCATACATTTGGCAGCACAAAGGATTTCCCTGTTATTAACAAAAACAAATCATATGACGTCACTAACCCAACTTTCCGCTTAAAACTAAAAGTTGAATATCTTCCAAGATAAACATTTTTTTCGGAAAAAAGTTTACGAACATGTTCAGCTGACCTCGCCCGGCATGTAGACATACAATTAAGTGTGATTCGACAACTTTCACAAAGGTGGGACAGTCCTTATAAGACAATATATATTACTAATATTTCTGCTAGCTAGTTGGATGATGTCTCATAATTATATTTGGTAATGCAAATATGTTCGTTTCTGAGGGTGGGATGGTGTGTTTGTATATTGCATACATATTGTGGTAAGAGGTTGTATGCGCGGTTATATGTTGTTGTATGTTGTATGCTGTATATTATTGGTTCGTTTATTTATATACTCTATTTTTATATGCATCAGCTTACAGTCCATGCGATACACAAATTGCTTCATTGTCATGTAATAACATGTTACGTCATATGCATGCGTAACATATTTCTACCGGAAGTACGTGTGTGCCCAAATGGAGGTTACTGAAGATTTGAGTTAGGTTATTACTTATTATTATCGTTATGTCTCAAAACAGTGTTAAAAAACATGAAAAAACATGAAAAACCATTCCAGATAAATACATATCAGTTGGAACTTCTCGGCGTATCCGTCAATGTGATGTCCTCAATATCGGCCGGCAGCTGACGGAGCGGGCGTGCCGATTGCCTGCGGCTCTGTTTCAGCTGGCGACCCGGGCTGGACGGGAGCCGAGCTCGACACCAGTTGCCCCGCAGCAGCAGCAGCAGCAGGCTCCGGCCGTGCCCCCTGTGTCGGCCCCGGCTGGTGGCGGCAGGGAGGAGCGACCCAGCCGACTGCCGGTACGGCGGCAGGCCAGGAGACCAGGTCCGGGCCCGGCCTCCGCCACAGACGCCTCAGACGCCTCAGACGGACAGGCGACCGATGCCGACCATTCTACGGACACGGGGATCACGGTATGCAGTTGGCACTGGACTTTGGGGCGATAGGTCGCTGTGTGAGGTGTTGCCTCTGACATAGTATGTATACGCCGTAGGTTCGTTTTTCCACCGGAACTTTAAAGTTAATCACATGTTTACTTTGATTCAAAAGTCTTTCATCTTGCTGTTTTCCTTTTTAAATTCCATCGCAGTTCCGTCGAAATTCCAGACACTAAAGGCCGGAATCAGAGTCGCATCAAAATATTGCAACAGCTAGAAAGACAATACTATTAAACCTGCGCAATGATGAGCACATCAACCAATAATTTGCTTCCAGCATAGCAATAAGATTTCTTATTGCTATTCCGATAATTTTCCGATCCATAATGCTACATTGTACCTGTAGCTCTTCTCGGCCGTGTGGGTGGGTGCGTTACAGTGATACGCCGCCGGTCCCCGTACTCTGTTGTCCCCAGTCGGCCTGTGAGCAGCACGCGGACGCCCTCCGCGCCCTGCTGACGTCACTCTCCAGCCAGCGTGACGTCACGGCACTGCAGCGGCGCCTGTCGACCGCTCTGCAGGACCCGGCGCCCGTCGCCCCGCTGCTGGCCGCCTCCGCTGACGTCATACGGCTGGCGTGTGACGTCACACACCACCCGCCGGGCATGCCGTCCCCGACGGGAACGTACTCCATACCGTCACCACGGGGTGACGGTATGGAGTCAGGAACGTACCCCATACCGTCACCACGGGGTGAGTCAGGAACGTACTCCATACCGTCACCACGGGGTGAGTCAGGAACGTACCCCATACCGTCACCACGGGGTGAGTCAGGAACGTACTCCATACCGTCACCACGGGGTGAGTCAGGAACGTACTCCATACCGTCACCACAGGGTGAGTCAGGAACGTACCCCATACCGTCACCACGGGGTGAGTCAGGAACGTACCCCATACCGTCACCACGGGGTGAGTCAGGAACGTACTCCATACCGTCACCATGGGGTGACGGTATGGAGTCAGGAACGTACCCCATACCGTCACCACGGGGTGAGTCAGGAACGTACTCCATACCGTCACCACGGGGTGAGTCAGGAACGTACCCCATACCGTCACCACGGGGTGAGTCAGGAACATACCCCATACCGTCACCACGGGGTGAGTCAGGAACGTACTCCATACCGTCACCACGGGGTAACGGTATGGAGTCAGGAACGTACCCCATACCGTCACCACGGGGTGAGTCAGGAACGTACTCCATACCGTCACCACGGGGTGAGTCAGGAACGTACCCCATACCGTCACCACGGGGTGAGTCAGGAACGTACCCCATACCGTCACCACGGGGTGAGTCAGGAACGTACTCCATACCGTCACCACGGGGTGAGTCAGGAACGTACTCCATACCGTCACCACGGGGTGACGGTATGGAGTCAGGAACGTACCCCATACCGTCACCACGGGGTGAGTCAGGAACGTACTCCATGCCGTCACCACGGGGTGAGTCAGGAACGTACCCCATACCGTCACCACGGGGTGAGTCGGGAACGTACTTCATACCGTCACCACGGGGTGAGTCGGGAACGTACTCCATACCGTCACCACGGGGTGAGTCGGGCACGTACTCCATACCACGGGGTGAGTCGGGAACGTACTTCATACCGTCACCACGGGGTGAGTCGGGAACGTACTTCATACCGTCACCACGGGGTGTGGCGGGAACGTACTCTATACCCGTCACCACGGGGTGAGTCAGGAACGTACTTCATACCGTCACCACGGGGTGAGTCGGGAACGTACTCCATACCGTCACCACGGGGTGAGTCAGGAACGTACTCCATGCCGTCACCACGGGGTGAGTCAGGAACGTACCCCATACTGTCACCACGGGGTGAGTCAGGAACGTACTTCATACCGTCACCACGGGGTGAGTCGGGAACGTACTCCATACCGTCACCACGGGGTGAGTCGGGCACGTACTCCATACCACGGGGTGAGTCGGGAACGTACTTCATACCGTCACCACGGGGTGAGTCGGGAACGTACTTCATACCGTCACCACGGGGTGAGTCGGGAACGTACTCCATACCGTCACCACGGGGTGAGTCGGGCACGTACTCCATACCACGGGGTGAGTCGGGAACGTACTTCATACCGTCACCACGGGGTGAGTCGGGAACGTACTTCATACCGTCACCACGGGGTGTGGCGGGAACGTACTCCATACCACGGGGTGAGTCGGGAACGTACTTCATACCGTCACCACGGGGTGAGTCGGGAACGTACTTCATACCGTCACCACGGGGTGAGTCGGGCACGTACTCCATACCACGGGGTGAGTCGGGAACGTACTTCATACCGTCACCACGGGGTGAGTCGGGAACGTACTTCATACCGTCACCACGGGGTGTGGCGGGAACGTACTCTATACCCGTCACCACGGGGTGAGTCAGGAACGTACTTCATACCGTCACCACGGGGTGAGTCGGGAACGTACTCCATACCGTCACCACGGGATGAGTCAGGAACGTACTTCATACCGTCACCACGGGGTGAGTCAGGAACGTACTTCATACCGTCACCACGGGGTGAGTCAGGAACGTACTCCGTACTGTCACCACGGGGTGAGTCAGGAACGTACTCCGTACTGTCACCACGGGGTGAGTCGGGAACGTACTCCGTACTGTCACCACGGGGTAAGTCAGGAACGTACTCCGTACCCGTCACCACGGGGTGAGTCAGGAACGTACTTCATACCGTCACCACGGGGTGAGTCAGGAACGTACTCCGTACTGTCACCACGGGGTGAGTCAGGAACGTACTCCGTACTGTCACCACGGGGTGAGTCAGGAACGTACTTCATACCGTCACCACGGGGTGAGTCAGGAACGTACTCCGTACTGTCACCACGGGGTGAGTCAGGAACGTACTCCGTACTGTCACCACGGGGTGAGTCGGGAACGTACTCCGTACTGTCACCACGGGGTAAGTCAGGAACGTACTCCGTACTGTCACCACGGGGTGAGTCGGGAACGTACTCCATACCGTTACCACGGGGTGAGTCGGGAACGTACTTCATACCGTTACCACGGGGTGAGTCGGGAACGTACTCCGTACTGTCACCACGGGGTGAGTCAGGAACGTACTCCGTACTGTCACCACGGGGTGAGTCAGGAACGTACTCCGTACTGTCACCACGCGGTGAGTCGGACAGACGGGAGGGCCAAACTGATAAGACTGCAGATAGAGTCGCAGATAGTCTTCGATAACAATATAATTACTCTTAATTAAGCAGGATGTATTTCATGTAAAACATACGGTGACGTTTTTGCGACACGAGGTACGATAGAGCAAATTATGGGACGTATTTACTGCTACTGATATATGTTAGTGAATCCCGCTTTGCCTATCTAGTTGACATTAAAGGGAAATAATGACCTTTTGATTTTGTTAGCAACAATTTATTAAGCTACCGTTATGGTTTTAAAATTATTTTATTTAAATTTAAGAATTAAATAAAATTATTCCCAAATTCAAAGTTGTAAGTTTGGAAAAAATACAAAACAAGTACCTTGTGTACTTCATGAAGGTCATTGACAAATTCGTCCTTCCCTACCATTGTTTACATCGAGTGCGGCATTTTTGGAGGCTCTGTGACGTTTCCGATCAAACTGATCCGTGAAGCAATCCGTGAAGCATCCGTGATGCATGACTGACTATCAGTATAAGTCATGAATAATAACAACATGCAAACTATACCAACTCGAGTGAAATAAGGGCGGAATTATTTGAACCCTAGACAAGCAAGTATTCGCAAAGCACTCGGCACTGCGCCACAATAGCAAAAGGCGAGGGAAATGCATATTGGATACAATATTATTACGTCATAAGTTTCTGAAGTGTACGACTATGAAATACAGATTAACAAGAAAATTAAAACTTAACAAAAATTGAATAAGTCTTTAATTAGCTTTCAACTCAAAATCAGATATATTTTGCAATGCTACACAAGCATGGCACCAGTGACGTCATTAACGAAGCTTGCTACGGGACTTGTGTATACTGATCAGGAACAACTCGCCACAAATGGTTAAGTGCGCCGAGAAGCATGACAATGACTTTGTAAACAAATAGCCGACGCTAAATAGGTCGCCGTCGATGTGCATCGATGAGCTTCCGATTTAATTGCCAGTTTTGTGTTATTGTTTGTTAGTTTTTTTGGGAAAAATATTATTTTTCATGATAATATAAAGCATAGTGTTATATACAGCCACAGACAAATTATACAAAACTCCTAATGTTGAAAACAAAAGAAGCGATTTCCAAAAATTGAGGGTCGCAACCACTAACTATGCCGTCGTTGATGTGCATCGATGAGCTTCCGATTTTATTGCCACTTTTTCCAATCGCTGTTAGTTTTAGAAGATCGCCGGGCATATAATCACAACAAGCAGAACGCACAATATATTTTCCACTCCATTGCGTAAAAAAGCAATACGGGAAAAGCCCGCAGTTTGATGAGGACCAAAAGTACTTGCAAGTACCGATCGTTATAAGTGTGGAACGCTTATCAACTATAACTTGAAATATCTTTCGGTAGGAAAGTTATCATGCAAAATGTGATGAATTTACAATATATTTTGGTCTCGTCTGGCGATTTCAAGTGCTAACTCCATTTTTGTGGGAAAAGGTCATTATTTCCCTTTAACAGAGCCGGGGTAGGCACGCAGCCAAACATATCGCCATGTGATGTATAGTAGCACTGTATAGTATCGCCATGTGATGTATAGTAGCACTGTATAGTATCGCCATGTGATGTATAGTAGCACTGTATAGTATCGCCATGTGATGTATAATAGCACTGTATAGTATCGCCATGTGATGTATAGTAGCACTGTATGGTATCGCCATGTGATGTATAGTAGCACTGTATAGTATCGCCATGTGATGTATAGTAGCACTGTATAGTATCGCCATGTGATGTATAGTAGCACTGTATAGTATCGCCATGTGATGTATAGTAGCACTGTATAGTATCGCCATGTGATGTATAATAGCACTGTATAGTATCGCCATGTGATGTATAATAGCACTGTATAGTATCGCCATGTGATGTATAGTAGCACTGTAGAGTATCGCCATGTGATGTATGGTAACACTGTATAGTATCGCCATGTGATGTATGGTAGCACTGTATAGTATCGCTATGTGATGTATAATAGCACTGTAGAGTATCGCCATGTGATGTATGGTAACACTGTATAGTATCGCCATGTGATGTATGGTAACACTGTATAGTATCGCCATGTGATGTATGGTAACACTGTATAGTATCGCCATGTGATGTATGGTAACACTGTATAGTATCAATATTTATCAATTATCCATAGTTATTATAGTTATATAATATCAATAGTTAGCGAGCTCACAGTCTACAGTCAGTCTCAGTCAGTGTAAAACTCTCAGCAAAAGCTGACTGCTGAATGGTGTGGTGTTGAGATCGGAGGCGGGGCCTGTCCCGACCTGCGCGCTGACCGGCGATCTGCCTCAACAGACCCCGTGCCGTGCCTGGCCGGCGCTGGTGACCATCCGGCGGCGGCGGCGGCGGCCGACCGGCGGCGGCTGCGGCTGGCGCAGGCGGCGCTCAGCTCGCTGGAGCAGCGGCTGCGTCAGAAGGAGCAGAGCTGCGCCGAGTTCCGGCGGCTGCTGGTCGAGACGCGCCGCCAGGCGGCCGACCAGGCCGAGCAGCACCGCCAGCAGCAGGCCAGGAGCCGCGACCAGCTGCGCCAGCAGGTGGCGCTGGTGGCCAGGTGAGGGCTACCACCGGAGCAATTCTCAGCTGTTCATGTGTAATGCAGGGCTTTTCTGTCTTAAACAAAGCTCAAACTCTCAAGATAAAAACCTATTGCATTAGTCATACTCATAAACATGTATTGTTTGTGTGTCGTTATGCATGTATGTATGTAGTGTACCATAATTTGTCTTTACGGACCATAATTATCAGCCTGTTCTGTTTGTGTAGCGTAATTGAAGATATCCTCACTATCCGTTCAGTAAACAGCAGTATATTGTGGTAATTTCACGATTGTTTTTAAGTGTTTTTAAGTGTAAGTTGAGTTAGGTTTGGCTTTCGTTCTTCATTTGTCACTCACATGCACTCTACACAGTACCTCACCATAATGTTACGTCAGTGCGTGTAAGCTCTGCACATTACCTCACCCTAATGTTACGTCAGTGCGTGTAAGCTCTGCACAGTACCTCACCCTAATGTTACGTCAGTGCGTGTAAGCTCTGTACATTACCTCACCCTAATGTTACGTCAGTGCGTGTAAGCTCTGTACATTACCTCACCCTAATGTTACGCCAGTGCGTGTAAGCTCTGTACATTACCTCACCCTAATGTTACGTCAGTGCGTGTAAGCTCTGTACATTACCTCACACTAATGTTACGTCAGTGCGTGTAAGCTCTGCACATTACCTCACACTAATGTTACGTCAGTGCGTGTAAGCTCTGTACATTACCTCACACTAATGTTACGTCAGTGCGTGTAAGCTCTGTACATTACCTCACCCTAATGTTACGTCAGTGCGTGTAAGCTCTGTACATTACCTCACCCTAATGTTACGTCAGTGCGTGTAAGCTCTGCACATTACCCCACCCTAATGTTACGCCAGTGCATGTAAGCTCTGTACATTACCCCACCCTAATGTTACGTCAGTGCGTGTAAGCTCTGTACATTACCTCACCCTAATGTTACGTCAGTGCGTGTAAGCTCTGCACATTACCTCACTCTAATGTTACATCAGTGCGTGTAAGCTCTGTACATTACCTCACACCAATGTTACGTCAGTGCGTGTAAGCTCTGTACATTACCTCACCTTAATGTTACGTCAGTGCGTGTAAGCTCTGTACATTACCTCACCCTAATGTTACGTCAGTGCGTGTAAGCTCTGTACATTACCTCACACTAATGTTACGTCAGTGCGTGTAAGCTCTGTACAGTACCTCACCCTAATGTTACGTCAGTGCGTGTAAGCTCTGCACATTACCTCACTCTAATGTTACGTCAGTGCGTGTAAGCTCTGTACATTACCTCACCCTAATGTTACGTCAGTGCGTGTAAGCTCTGTACATTACCTCACACTAATGTTACGTCAGTGCGTGTAAGCTCTGCACAGTACCTCACCCTAATGTTACGTCAGTGCGTGTAAGCTCTGTACATTACCTCACCCTAATGTTACGTCAGTGCGTGTAAACTCTGCACAGTACCTCACCCTAATGTTACGTCAGTGCGTGTAAGCTCTGTACATTACCTCACACTAATGTTACGTCAGTGCGTGTAAACTCTGCACAGTACCTCACCCTAATGTTACGTCAGTGCGTGTAAGCTCTGTACATTACCTCACACTAATGTTACGTCAGTGCGTGTAAGCTCTGTACATTACCTCACCCTAATGTTACGTCAGTGCGTGTAAGCTCTGTACATTACCTCACACTAATGTTACGTCAGTGCGTGTAAGCTCTGTACATTACCTCACCCTAATGTTACGTCAGTGCGTGTAAGCTCTGTACATTACCTCACCCTAATGTTACGTCAGTGCGTGTAAGCTCTGTACATTACCTCACCCTAATGTTACGTCAGTGCGTGTAAACTCTGCACAGTACCTCACCCTAATGTTACGTCAGTGCGTGTAAGCTCTGTACATTACCTCACCCTAATGTTACGTCAGTGCGTGTAAGCTCTGCACATTACCTCACCCTAATGTTACGTCAGTGCTTGTAAGCTCTGTACATTACCTCACACTAATGTTACGTCAGTGCGTGTAAGCTCTGCACAGTACCTCACCCTAATGTTACGTCAGTGCGTGTAAGCTCTGCACAGTACCTCACCCTAATGTTACGTCAGTGCGTGTAAGCTCTGTACATTACCTCACCTTAATGTTACGTCAGTGCGTGTAAGCTCTGCACAGTACCTCACCCTAATGTTACGTCAGTGCGTTTAAGCTCTGTACATTACCTCACCCTAATGTTACGTCAGAGCGTGTAAGCTCTGTACATTACCTCACCCTAATGTTACGTCAGTGCGTGTAAGCTCTGTACATTACCTCACCCTAATGTTGCGTCAGTGCGTGTAAGCTCTGTACATTACCTCACCCTAATGTTACGTCAGTGCGTGTAAGCTCTGCACATTACCCCACCCTAATGTTACGCCAGTGCGTGTAAGCTCTGTACATTACCCCACCCTAATGTTACGTCAGTGCGTGTAAGCTCTGTACATTACCTCACCCTAATGTTACGTCAGTGCGTGTAAGCTCTACATTACCTCACCCTAATGTTACGTCAGTGCGTGTAAGCTCTGCACATTACCTCACCCTAATGTTACGTCAGTGCGTGTAAGCTCTGCACAGTACCTCACCCTAATATTACGTCAGTGCGTGTAAGCTCTACATTACCTCACCCTAATGTTACGTCAGTGCGTGTAAGCTCTGCACATTACCTCACCCTAATGTTACGTCAGTGCGTGTAAGCTCTGCACAGTACCTCACCCTAATATTACGTCAGTGCGTGTAAGCTCTGTACATTACCTCACCCTAATGTTACGTCAGTGCGTGTAAGCTCTGTACATTACCTCACCCTAATATTACGTCAGTGCGTGTAAGCTCTGTACATTACCTCACACTAATGTTATGTCAGTGCGTGTAAGCTCTGTACATTACCTCACCCTAATGCTACGTCAGTGCGTGTAAGCTCTGTACATTACCTCACCCTAATGTTACGTCAGTGCGTGTAAGCTCTGTACAGTACCTCACCCTAATGTTACGTCAGTGCGTGTAAGCTCTGTACATTACCTCACACTAATGTTACGTCAGTGCGTGTAAGCTCTGTACATTACCTCACCCTAATGTTACGTCAGTGCGTGTAAGCTCTGTACATTACCTCACCCTAATGTTACGTCAGTGCGTGTAAGCTCTGCACATTACCTCACCCTAATGTTACGCCAGTGCGTGTAAGCTCTGTACATTACCTCACACTAATGTTACGCCAGTGCGTGTAAGCTCTGCACAGTACCTTACCCTAATGTTACGTCAGTGCGTGTAAGCTCTGCACAGTACCTCACCCTAATGTTACGTCAGAGCGTGTAAGCTCTGTACATTACCTCACCCTAATGTTACGTCAGTGCGTGTAAGCTCTGCACATTACCTCACCCTAATGTTACGTCAGTGCGTGTAAGCTCTGTACATTACCTCACCCTATTGTTACGTCAGTGCGTGTAAGCTCTGTACATTACCTCACACTAATGTTACGTCAGTGCGTGTAAGCCCTGTACATTACCTCACCCCTAATGTTACGTCAGTGCGTGTAAGCTCTGCACATTACCTCACCCTAATGTTACGTCAGTGCGTGTAAGCTCTGTGCATTACCTCACCCTAATGTTACGTCAGTGCGTGTAAGCTCTGTACATTACCTCACACTAATGTTACGTCAGTGCGTGTAAGCTCTGTACATTACCTCACCCTAATGTTACGTCAGTGCGTGTAAGCTCTGTACATTACCTCACACTAATGTTACGTCAGTGCGTGTAAGCTCTGTACATTACCTCACCCTAATGCTACGTCAGTGCGTGTAAGCTCTGTACATTACCTCACCCTAATGTTACGTCAGTGCGTGTAAGCTCTGCACAGTACCTCACCCTAATGTTACGTCAGTGCGTGTAAGCTCTGTACATTACCTCACCCTAATGTTACGTCAGTGCGTGTAAGCTCTGTACATTACCTCACCCTAATGTTACGTCAGTGCGTGTAAGCTCTGTACATTACCTCACCCTAATGTTACGTCAGTGCGTGTAAACTCTGCACAGTACCTCACCCTAATGTTACGTCAGTGCGTGTAAGCTCTGTACATTACCTCACCCTAATGTTACGTCAGTGCGTGTAAGCTCTGCACATTACCTCACCCTAATGTTACGTCAGTGCGTGTAAGCTCTGTACATTACCTCACCCTAATGTTACGTCAGTGCGTGTAAGCTCTGCACATTACCTCACCCTAATGTTACGTCAGTGCGTGTAAGCTCTGCACAGTACCTCACCCTAATATTACGTCAGTGCGTGTAAGCTCTGTACATTACCTCACCCTAATGCTACGTCAGTGCGTGTAAACTCTGCACAGTATCTCACCCTAATGTTACGTCAGTGCGTGTAAGCTCTGTACATTACCTCACCCTAATGTTACGTCAGTGCGTGTAAGCTCTGTACATTACCCCACCCTAATGTTACGCCAGTGCGTGTAAGCTCTGTACATTACCCCACCCTAATGTTACGTCAGTGCGTGTAAGCTCGCCTTTCGTCCTTCGATAATTCCTCCGCACAAGGCCAAACACTCCTGACCTTTGCCTCGATGCCAAAATCCGTGGCCCGTACCACTGAGGCCGCCTGACCCCTGTCAGAATCAGATATATTCTGAACATATCCAGAAAACTGGCTATTCTATGTTCAGTCACAGAATACATGATATACAACACTGTACAGTATACACTTATCATGAAACCACACACGTTTTCTCATATTGTGACACCCTAACAACAGTCATTGCCATCTGTAGACCATATTACTACCACACCCTAGTTATCAGACTTGTGGTGGTAGGGCGGGGTGTACTGTTTGTTCCAGTTCTGTAGGGCCCTATAACCGAAAGACCGGCGCTGCAGTTCGGTTCTTATCAGCGGTAGCTGTAAGAGCGGTGCCGCTGCTGAGCGTGTTACGCAGTCTGTCACCTGACATCGGTAGGTGAGTAGGTTAGCTAAGGCAGGCGGGGCATATTCCCTGCTCATAAGTCTGTTCAGTAGCGTGACATCGCAGGTCTGGATCATACTTTCAACAGACGGCCAGCCCAGCTCGGTCAGCGCTGCGGTGACGTGGTCGTACTTCTTCAGGTTCGTAACAATACGCACCGCGAAATGTACGACCTTTTGAAGCCGATCTCGCTGTTTGGCACACGCTCCTCCCCAGACGCAAGCACAATACCTCATCAATGGGAAGACCAGCGTCTCAATAAGAAAAGCCCTGAGGTCACGAGGTAATTTGGAGCGTATCTTGGCCATGCCAACCAGAACATTGTTACAACGCTGTACAACCATGGATATATGGTGCTCCCATGTCAGTACAGGGTCTAGTACGACGCCAAGTACTTTAATCTTAGTAGCACCGTCCAAGACATGGTCGCTGAAACGGATGGTAAAATCTTGGGTCTTCCTTCTTCGCGTTTTGAACAGAAGGAACTCCGTTTTTGAGGGATTGATTTTCAAACTATTCTGCGTGAACCAGGTGAGAGCAGTATCCAAGGTGCTTTCAATCCTGGCCTTAAGAGCGTCAACGTTCTTGGGTTCGTCTGAATCAATAAACTGGGCATCGTCAGCGTACAAAACTACCTTACCACCAGTGATGTGTGATGTAAAGTCGTTTGTGAACATAACGAAAAGCACTGGTCCCAGCACCGAACCCTGAACAACACCGTGTGTCACAGGCATCGGTACATATGAACAGCCCCGAACAGTCTGGGAGCGACCCGATAACCAGTCCTCGAACCAGTGCCTATCAATACCATACCATCCTAGTTTTTCTAAGAGCATGTCATGAATGGTTGGAGCTGAGCGCCTCCACCGGCAGCCGCCCCCTCGTGTCGCTCCCCAGTTTTCTAGTGATTTCGTGCGGTTTTAAGTGTTGGCCATCTGCAAGATTTGTCTCGTGTTAGCAAGTAGTGTTTATGGACTGCACGAAGTGATTTTCGTGCCTCTTTTCTTTAGTGTTCTATATTTGATCCTCGATTAGTATTGTCAATTTTGGCCATGGGCCTCGCTCGCCGAAACTATATTCTACCGTTCTCGGAAGAATCTACCACCGCCGTCTCGACCAATCACAAGGCCGGGCACTCCCCTACCGTCTCCAGTATACCGTCGTCGGCGCCGACACCAGCCCGCGCACCGGACCGGGGAACTACATGGCCGACCCTCCGCCGCCTGGTGCCATACATCATTCGGCACCCGGTGCCCTCCCGGGCAGTGGCGGCGTAAGGCGGCACCGCAGGGGGAGAAGAGCCGGCCACCGCGTTCAGGCACGTCGTCGTCACGCCATCGACGATGAACACCAACGACGCCTGAACCACGGCCGCGCTCTGATCCCCTTCACCGGCCCTGAACCCGCCTCTGGAACAGGGGTCATCACTGCCAGCCATGGACGCGCCACCGGTACGGGGCGCGGAGGGAGCGGCGTCCAGCCGACTGCTCCCGGCGCTGGGGCCTCGTCGCCCCGTCGTGTAGATCGCCAACCGACACATGAGACGGACCACCGACGGGGCGACCGCTCGGTCCGATCCGACGCACCAGCGACCGGCCGTGCGGAGCCAGCCCCGGCACAGGGCCCGAGCGCCGCCCGGACCGAGAGCCAGGCCATTCAAGTGCAGGTGCGGCCGGGACGGGACCGTCCACGGACCGGGTCACATATACACCGGGGATCGGCTGCGTGACCCGCTGCCTGGCGGAGCCGCCACGGCTGACTCTGCGGCAAACTAACTCGTGCAACACCACCGATGACTGAACCGGCGTTCTCACTATAAGTCACCTAAACGCGAGATATATCATGCCATCCCTGGACAATGTGAGGGATCTGCTGGCGACGCACCAAATCGACATTCTGTGCGTGGGGGAGACATGGCTGACATCTGACATAAGTGACAGCTTCCTCATCTTCCCCGGGTATTCAATGATAAGGAGAGACAGGGGAAGACCAAACCGGGTGCCCGTCCGAAAGGGTGGAGGGGTCTGCATCCTGTTCCGAGACTCCCTCGCAGTCGAGAGGCTCTCGATCAAATCCACTGACTCTGACCTTGAGTGTTTGTGGGTACAGGTCGTGAGCCGCCGACCGATCATAGTCGGAGTCGTATACCGACCACCCAGCGCCACAGTCTCACCGTCACTGCAGGACCTGAGCCACCAGCTCACACAGGTGCTCGCCAAAAACAAACCCTCCTACCTGCTCGGGGACACGAACTTTGACCTGATGAGCACCAACAAACCGGGTGTGTCGGCTTACCAGCAGCTGCTGACGGAGTACAGCCTGTCGCAGTTGATAGACACGCCGACACATCCCAGCCCGACCCCGACTCTACTGGACCACCTGATTACCAACACCCCGGACCTGACAAGCGACGCGAAGGTGATCACATGCGATATCAGCGATCACGATATGATCACTGCGCAGGTCAAGGGAGCCCGTGTACGAAGACGGCCCACTGATATAACCGTCCGGGCAACCAGGCAACTCTGTCCGGATGCACTCAGGCTGGATATGCTCATAGATGACTGGACTCCTGTATATAACTCTACGTGCCCAGATGAAAAGCTCGACAAGTTTCTCGCCGTATGGAACCGCAACATTGACAAGCACATGCCGCTCACACGCATCCGAGTCCGTCACCCACCGTGCCCATGGCTCTCCGAAAGCGATGACCTTAGAGATAAGATGAAAGAAAGGGATATCGCACGCACTGACAGGGATGCGAATCCATGTGCAGACTCACGTGAGAAGTACCGGTCCTGCAGAAACGCCGTAAAAAGCGCTCAGTACAGTGCTTGCTCATCATATTTCAAGACGACGTTCAAGAACAGCCGACAAGCAACCTGGCCTAACATTCGGCGGTACATCATGGCGGGCAAGAAGCCGACTCGCACCGCAGCGGACCCCGCAGAGGGGACACGCGAGTGGGCAGACAGGCTCAATGCCCATTTCGCCTCGGTCGGCCCCGCTGTGGCCGAGTCACTGGCTGCGGCCGCGGTCGAGGGAGAGAGTCTTGGGCCGCGCCCTCCCTGAGTGTGTGCGAGCGCGTTCCGGGTGGCTCCTGCTACGCTGCCGGAGCTGTCGGTTGCCCTGGGACGGATGGGAGTGTCGCGGTCGTCTGGTGCCGACGGCGTCACGATACAGATGCTGAGAATGACGCTTCCTGTAGTTGGACCGCATTTGCTTAATGTTGTTAACTGCTCGCTTGTGACTGGCCAGGTACCGAGCATGTGGAAAACTGCGACTGTGCTGCCAACATTTAATTCAGGCGACCGCTCAGATCCGAACAACTATAGACCCTTGTCCATCTTATCGGTATTGGTAAAGTTATGTGAACGAATTGTATGCACCCAAGTAGTGACGTATTTAAATGAGAACAACATACTGTGCCCGCAGCAATACGGTTTCCGTCCGGGACACTCCACGGAGCATGCCATGCTGGACGCAGTCGCATACGCAACCCACCAGATCGATGTTGGCCGCGTGGCCTCTTTAGTGACGGCCGACACCTCTAAGGCATTCGATAGTGTGCGGCATGGTATGCTTCTGGAAAAGCTAGGATGGTACGGGGTTGACAGCCATTGGTTTAGGGACTGGCTCTCTGATCGCTCCCAGACTGTTCGAGGGGGATCACCACAACCTCTGCCTGTGACTCACGGTGTGGTCAGGGCTCGGTGCTAGGACCAGTACTGTTCTTGATTTTTACTAATGATTTTGCATCACATATCACTCATGGGAAAATAATTGTGTATGCCGACGATGCTCAATTTATAGATTCTGAAGTACCAAGTGACGTCGAACAACTCAAAACCAGAATAGAGAGCACATTGACTACTGCTCTCACATAGTTCACTCAAAACAGCCTTAAAATTAATCCAACTAAAACCGAGTTCCTCTTCTTCAAAACGCGCAGCAGGAGGACTCGAGATATCACTATCCGTTTTGGCGATCACACTCTAACATCCGCTCCTAAAGTCAAAGTACTGGGCGTGGTCCTCGATCCTGCACTCACCTGGGAAGACCATGTGACGATGACTGTGCAGCGCTGCAATCATGTGCTCGTGGGCCTGTGCAAGCTGCGTAGCAAAGTGCCTCGTGAGCTCAGAGCATTTTTAATCGAGACGCTAGTTTTCCCCCTTGTGAGATATTGTGCGTGTGTTTGGGGAGGTGGTTGTGCCACTCAGAGAGCGCGGCTGCAGAAAGTGATCAATTTTGCGGCACGCATTGTATCGGACCTAAAACGACGCGACCATATTTCGGCCACTCTTTCCGAGCTCGGCTGGCCGTCTATAGAGGGCATGATTGCGGCTGTTGACGTTGCCCTCATCCATGGGTTAATTACTAGGGAGGACACGCCAGATGCTTTAAAAGCTATGATCGTGTTCCGTACTCAGGTAACGAACCGCACGTCACGCTCATCAGGGGCACCCCTCCTGCAGTTACCGCGGGTGAGAACAGAGCTGGCGCGCCGTTCTTTTCAATATAGAGCCCTGAAACAATGAAATGTCCAAGACGCAGCCCTCAGGCGTGGTTGTGGCGTTGATGAAATGTGATTTCTGTGGTGTGTTGCACTCAAACGACGATGTATTTTATGTGATGTAGGATGATATCTGATGCGTGATGCGATATAAGTTTTGGACATGTTCTCTTGTAATAGGAACATGGAAAAGCCAGTTTACTGGAAATGTTCTTAATAAATCTGATTCTGATTCTGATTCTGATGTCGTACACTATCAAAAGCCTTGGAAGTATCAGCCGTCACCAGCGTGGCTATACGACCTTCATCAATCTGGCGAGTTACATAGGTGATCGTGTCCAACATAGCAAGTTCTGTCGAGTGACCCTGACGGAAGCCGTATTGGTGTTGGCACAATATATGATTATCGTGCAATCTGTCTTCTGTCGTTATACAGAAGATGTGGCCCGTGCCACTGAGGCCGCCTGACCCTGTCGTTATACAGAAGATGTGGCCCGTACCACTGAGGCCGCCTGACCCTGTCGTTATACAGAAGATGTGGCCCGTACCACTGAGGCCACCTGCCCCTGTATTTATACAGAAGATGTGGCCCGTACCACTGAGGCCGCCTGCCCCTGTATTTATACAGAAGCTGTGGCCCGTACCGCTGAGGCCGCCTGACCCTGTCGTTATACAGAAGATGTGGTCCGTACCACTGAGGCCGCCTGACCCTGTCGTTATACAGAAGCTGTGGCCCGTACCACTGAGGCCGCCTGACCCTGTCGTTATACAGAAGATGTGGTCCGTACCACTGAGGCCGCCTGACCCTGTCGTTATACAGAAGCTGTGGCCCGTACCACTGAGGCCGCCTGGCCCTGTCGTTATACAGAAGATGTGGTCCGTACCACTGAGGCCGCCTGACCCTGTCGTTATACAGAAGCTGTGGCCCGTACCACTGAGGCCGCCTGACCCTGTCGTTATACAGAAGATGTGGTCCGTACCACTGAGGCCGCCTGGCCCTGTCGTTATACAGAAGATGTGGCCCGTACCACTGAGGCCACCTGCCCCTGTCGGTGTACAGAAGATGTGGTCCGTACCACTGAGGCCGCCTGACCCTGTCGTTATACAGAAGATGTGGTCCGTACCACTGAGGCCGCCTGCCCCTGTCGGTGTACAGAAGATGTGGTCCGTACCACTGAGGCCGCCTGCCCATGTCGTTATACAGAAGCTGTGGCTCGTGCCACTGAGGCCGCCTGGCCCTGTCGTTATACAGAAGCTGTGGCCCGTGCCACTGAGGCCGCCTGGCCCTGTCGTTATACAGAAGATGTGGCCCGTACCACTGAGGCCGCCTGACCCTGTATTTATACAGAAGCTGTGGCCCGTACCACTGAGGCCGCCTGACCCTGTCGTTATACAGAAGATGTGGTCCGTACCACTGAGGCCGCCTGCCCCTGTCGGTGTACTGTCGTCACTGTACACTGCAGTGTCCTAGCATTGGGAAATTTGGATGGAAAACGACACCGTATGAATACTATTTTTCCACTCTTTTTCCAGAGTTTTACTGTGAATTTTCCACTCCTTATTTTTAAATTTTTGGGATAATTTGAACCATGATACTGACTTTGTCCGCCCCTGTAGCTCAGTGGTAGAGCGCTGGACTTCTGACTTATCCCGGTAGTGGCAGCCCGGGTTCGAGTCGCTTCGGCGCTCGCTATTTGCTCCTGACTGGGATGGCCTGCGGCCGGTGGCAGCGGTCGCACTCAAGGTCAGGTGACGTCAGTGAGCGTGGCGGACCGTGTCCAGGTATGTCGGGCACGTAAAACTTTCGTCTCTAAATGCTGCCGGCCAACAGGAATTGCGCGATCGGATGGAAAGGTCAGGACCTGCGCAACAAGCTCTGCTTAGCGTGGGTCCTGACCTCGGAAATCCATCCATACAAAAACATTCGGACTAAATTTTTAAAAAATGAAGAAAAAAAAAATGCTAGGGACAGCCTGTGGAGGGAAAGACAGGTAATAATTGGCATAGGAAATAACTTATTCTTGTGAGCGGGTAATTGGGTATTCATAAAGCCTAGTACTTATTTTGGGGGTTGAATTTTCCACTCTTTATACTTATTTTGATCCAGAATTGTGCACTCTGCACCACAGCTCCAAAGCAATCTTAGGACCCTGCTGTACAGTGTACAGTGTACAGTGTGTACAGTGTTCTGTCCAGCCTGCAGGCGGAGTGGAGCGCGAACCACCCGCTGCCGGACGGCGGCGCCGGGCAAGCCCAGCCCAGCAACGCCCAGATGAGCCGGCTGCACGAGTCCGGCGAGCTGTTGGCCGAGCAGGAGCGAGCCATCGGCACCCTGATGGAGCGGCTCCGGCACAGCCGCGACCAGGAGGTCCGCTACCGAGACCGGGTCGCCAGGTGGGTCAGCCGGGTCAGACGGGGAACCAGCCGGGGAACCAGACGGGGAACCAGTCGGGTCAGATGGGGAATCAGCCGGGTCAGACGGGGAGCCAGCCGGGTCAGACGGGGAGCCAGCCGGGTCAGACGGGGAACCAGCCTGGTCAGACGGGGAACCAGCCGGGTCAGACGGGGAACCAGCCGGGTCAGACGGGGAGCCAGCCGGGCCAGACGGGGAACCAGCCGGGTCAGACGGGGAACCAGCCGGGTCAGACAGGGAACCAGCCGGGTCAGACGGGGAACCAGCCGGGTCAGACGGGGAACCAGTCGGGTCAGACGGGGAACCAGCCGGGTCAGACGGGGAGCCAGCCGGGTCAGACGGGGAACCAGCCGGGTCAGACGGGGAACCAACCGGGTCAGACGGGGAATCAGCCGGGTCAGACGGGGATCCAGCTGGGTCTGACGGCTCAGCTGCTGCAGCGCACAGTCTCCCCTCTGACCGTGTGTGTGTATCTGTGTACAGACTGGAGTCTGAGCGGCGCGACACGGCTCAGCTGCTGCAGCGCACCGTCTCCTCTCTGACCGAGGAGCGTGCTCAGCTGCGACAACAGCTGGATCGCGAGCGCAGCCAGGCGACCGCCGCGGCCGAGGCGCGCATGCTGGCGCAGGCCGGCCTCGTGCACAGGCTGGGTGAGATCCTGCTGAAGAAGGAGCGACAGCACCACGCGCTGGCCAGGGTACTGCAGGATATAAAGGTACGCTGGATCTGAGGTGCGCCGAGATGCCGCGAGAAGTCTGAGCGGGTGGTGTGAGAGGGACGAGAGGAGCCAGTTGGGAGGGATGACAGAGGAGAGGTCACCGCCCGATATCGAGCCTCCTGACTGAGCTGCCATCCTCCCTGGTCGTCCCGCTCTGACTGGTGACCCTGTGGCCGCGTGCGGTGCAGGCTGATATTTTACAGACTGTGGAGGAGGCCACCCTGCTGGATCAGCAGCAGAAGGGGGAGGAGCCGGCGACGGAGGAGCAGACGGCGCGCAGCCGGATCGACTCCGGTGGCCTCCAGGCGCAGCTGACAGGCGCACACCGCGAGCTGGACTCGGTCAAGAGTAAGGCAGCCAAGCCACACACGCGGACACTCTGTACGCCCTCACTGACAGTTCACCGTGAGACGTAGGCTGCACTTGGTTAGAATGAGGCTGCACAGACGCGCCGATTTATACTCAGCCGTGGTTGGCATCTCGTTGTCTAACGTTAGCGTCGCTCAGCTGCAGCAGTAAGGCAGCGGGGTTTAGCTGGCACATAGTCGGTACACAAAGCTGTCACTTGGCTGATATTATTGGCATGGCTGCACAGTAGATCACGTCGTCATTTGCCGAATTCAGATTTCACATCTGGCGGAGTTATTTGTTTATGCATTGGTATGTTCTTAACATGATACAAAAATAATTTGCAAAAAAATCGAAAATGTATCCTACCGGGTTTTGTGATTTGTAAACCATTGCAAATGCCGTTTCGGCGTTGAAGTCTCCCGTTGTAAACGTATTGGTGTTATTGTCCGGTAAAACACTTCTGATATTGTTTTTGTTCTTCGTCATTTTACCGATCGGAAAGTGCAGTGGGTGACTTAAAGAGTACATTTAAGATCTTTTAGGGTTTCTAAAAGTGTAGGCAAGGTTATTTGGCAGTCATACGGGCTTAAGCGGTGGGTTTTGGTGGCACTTTTTTGCACTTAGGCCAAAGCGCCTATCTACATACTTAAGGATATTTTAGCACTGTCACTTGACCTAGTCTGGTGACCTGCCCTGAGATGACCCGAGGTTCATTTGTTTTAAGTGTGCGCAATTGATGTCTTAACAGGGTAACAGGTGTGTCAAAACTCGGCGGCGCTGCGCGCCGCCGTTTTTTTCGCTATCTGCGAAAAACCTGAGGGGGGGGGATCACCCCCCCTCCCTGCAGTGCGCAGGTTAAACTGACGGACATTTTTGCGCGATCAGGCCGGCAGAGGCCAACTTTTCAGCAACGTTAGGACATACAAAACTAAAATAAAATAGCATACATTTCTGCTATCACCAGACATTATTCCATGATCGTGGCCGCTGTGGTCGATTTACTTCTCTGCCGTCCGGCTGTGTGTGTGGCCCTGTGTGGCTGATGGTCCCTCCCGCGGCCCGATTGACCTCTCTGCCGTCCGGCTGTGTGTGTGGCCCTGTGTGGCTGATGGTCTCTCCCGCGGCCCGACTCGCAGACCAACTGAACGAGCGCACGCTGCAGAGCCACCGTCAGCAGGCGGAGCTGCACGAGTCGGAGCGGCGCCGCCGGGAAGACTGCCAGCGGCTGCAGCGCCAGCTGGAGGCCGCCCGCACCAAACTGCGCGTGGTGCAGGAGAGCCAGACGGCGCGCTCCGGTCGGTCAGCCGGCGACCCGGCAAAGGTAGGACGAGAGGAGACGCAGGCACGGGACGGAGCGGGGCGAGGTATAGTGGGAGGAGGTACAGTGACAGGGGACGGAGCGGGGCGAGGTATGGTGGGAGGAGGTATAGTGACACGGGGCGGAGCGGGGCGTGGTATGGTGGGAGGAGGTACAGTGACACGGGGCGGAGCGGGGCGTGGTATAGTGGGAGGAGGTACAGTGACACGGGGCGGAGCGGGGCGAGGTATAGTGGGAGGAGGTACAGTGACGGGGCGGAGCGGGGCGTGGTATGGTGGGAGGAGGTACAGTGACACGGGACGGAGCGGGGCGTGGTATGGTGGGAGGAGGTACAGTGACAGGGGACGGGGCGTGGTATAGTGGGAGGAGGTACAGTGACACGGGACGGGGCGTGGTATGGTGGGAGGAGGTACAGTGACACGGAGCGGGGCGTGGTATGGTGGGAGGAAGTACAGTGACACGGGGCGGAGCGGGGCGTGGTATGGTGGGAGGAGGTACAGTGACAGGGGACGGAGCGGGGAGTGGTATGGTGGGAGGAAGTACAGTGACACAGGACGGAGCGGGGCGTGGTATAGTGGGAGGAGGTACAGTGACACGGGACGGAGCGGGGCGTGGTATAGTGGGAGGAGGTACAGTGACACGGGACGGAGCGGGGCGTGGTATGGTGGGCGGAGGTATAGTGACACGGGACGGAGCGGGGCGTGGTATGGTGGGAGGAGGTACAGTGACACGGGACGGAGCGGGGCGTGGTATGGTGGGAGGAGGTACAGTGACACGGGACGGAGCGGGGCGTGGTATGGTGGGAGGAGGTACAGTGACGGGACGGAGCGGGGCGTGGTATGGTGGGAGGAGGTACAGTGACACGGGACGGAGTGGGGCGAGGCATGGTGGGAGGAGGTACAGTGACACGGGACGGAGCGGGGCGTGGTATGGTGGGAGGAGGTATAGTGACACGGGACGGAGCGGGGCGTGGTATGGTGGGAGGAGGTATAGTGACAGGGGGCGGAGCGGGGCGTGGTATAGTGGGAGGAGGTATAGTGACACGGGGCGGAGCGGGGCGAGGTATGGTGGGAGGAGGTACAGTGACACGGGGCGGGGCGTGGTATGGTGGGAGGAGGTACAGTGACAGGGGACGGTGCGGGGCGTGGTATGGTGGGAGGAGGTACAGTGACACGGGGCGGGGCGTGGTATGGTGGGAGAAGGTACAGTGACACGGGACGGAGCGGGGCGTGGTATGGTGGGAGGAAGTACAGTGACGGGACGGAGCGGGGCGAGGTATGGTGGGAGGAGGTACAGTGACACGGGGCGGGGCGGGGCGTGGTATGGTGGGAGGAGGTACAGTGACAGGGGACGGAGCGGGGCGTAGTATGGTGGGAGGAGGTACAGTGACACGGGGCGGAGCGGGGCGTGGTATAGTGGGAGGAGGTACAGTGACACGGGGCGGAGCGGGGCGTGGTATGGTGGGAGGAGGTACAGTGACAGGGGACGGAGCGGGGCGTGGTATGGTGGGAGGAGGTATAGTGACAGGGGACGGGGCGTGGTATGGTGGGAGGAGGTACAGTGACACGGGACGGAGCGGGGCGTGGTATGGTGGGAGGAGGTACAGTGACACGGGACGGGGCGGGGCGTGGTATAGTGGGAGGAGGTACAGTGACAGGGGACGGAGCGGGGCGTGGTATGGTGGGAGGAGGTACAGTGACACGGGACGGAGCGGGGCGTGTTATGGTGGGAGGAGACGCAGGCAGGGGACGGGGCGAGGTATGATGGGAGGAGGTACAGTGACACGGGACGGAGCGGGGCGTGGTATGGTGGGAGGAGGTACAGTGACACGGGACGGAGCGGGGCGTGGTATAGTGGGAGGAGGTATAGTGACAGGGGGCGGAGCGGGGCGTGGTATAGTGGGAGGAGGTACAGTGACGGGGGACGGAGCGGGGCGTGGTATAGTGGGAGGAGGTATAGTGACAGGGGGCGGAGCGGGGCGTGGTATAGTGGGAGGAGGTACAGTGACACGGGACGGAGCGGGGCGTGGTATAGTGGGAGGAGGTATAGTGACAGGGGGCGGAGCGGGGCGTGGTATAGTGGGAGGAGGTACAGTGACTGGGGACGGAGCGGGGCGAGGTATGGTGGGAGGAGGTACAGTGACACGGGACGGAGCGGGGCGTGGTATGGTGGGAGGAGGTATAGTGACACGGGGCGGAGCGGGGCGTGGTATAGTGGGAGGAGGTACAGTGACACGGGACGGAGCGGGGCGAGGTATGGTGGGAGGAGGTATAGTGACGGGGGACGGAGCGGGGCGAGGCATGGTGGGAGGAGGTACAGTGACACGTGACGGAGCGGGGCGTGGTATGGTGGGAGGAGGTACAGTGACACGGGACGGAGCGGGGCGTGGTATGGTGGGAGGAGGTACAGTGACACGGGACGGAGCGGGGCGTGGTATGGTGGGAGGAGGTACAGTGACAGGGGACGGAGCGGGGCGTGGTATGGTGGGAGGAGGTATAGTGACACGGGGCGGAGCGGGGCGTGGTATGGTGGGAGGAGGTATAGTGACACGGGACGGAGCGGGGCGTGGTATGGTGGGAGGAGGTACAGTGACAGGGGACGGAGCGGGGCGTGGTATAGTGGGAGGAGGTACAGTGACACGGGACGGAGCGGGGCGTGGTATGGTGGGAGGAGGTACAGTGACACGGGACGGAGCGGGGCGTGGTATAGTGGGAGGGAAGGTACAGTGACACGGGACAGAGCGGGGCGTGGTATGGTGGGAGGAGGTACAGTGACACGGGACGGAGCGGGGCGTGGTATGGTGGGAGGAGGTACAGTGACACGGGACGGGGCGGGGCGTGGTATAGTGGGAGGAGGTACAGTGACGGGGGACGGAGCGGGGCGAGGCATGGTGGGAGGAGGTACAGTGACGGGGGACGGAGCGGGGCGAGGTATAGTGGGAGGAGGTACAGTGACACGGGGCGGAGCGGGGCGTGGTATAGTGGGAGGAGGTACAGTGACACTGGGCGGAGCGGGGCGTGGTATGGTGGGAGGAGGTACAGTGACGGGACGGAGCGGGGCGTGGTATGGTGGGAGGAGACGCAGGCAGGGGACGGGGCGAGGTATGATGGGAGGAGGTACAGTGACACGGGACGGAGCGGGGCGTGGTATGGTGGGAGGAGGTATAGTGACAGGGGGCGGAGCGGGGCGTGGTATGGTGGGAGGAGGTACAGTGACGGGGGACGGAGCGGGGCGAGGTATAGTGGGAGGTGGTACAGTGACACGGGGCGGAGTGGGGCGTGGTATGGTGGGAGGAGGTACAGTGACGGGACGGAGCGGGGCGTGGTATGGTGGGAGGAGACGCAGGCAGGGGACGGGGCGAGGTATGATGGGAGGAGGTACAGTGACACGGGACGGAGCGGGGCGTGGTATGGTGGGAGGAGGTATAGTGACAGGGGGCGGAGCGGGGCGTGGTATGGTGGGAGGAGGTACAGTGACACGGGGCGGAGCGGGGCGTGGTATGGTGGGAGGAGGTACAGTGACACGGGGCGGAGCGGGGCGTGGTATGGTGGGAGGAGGTATAGTGACAGGGGACGGAGCGGGGCGTGGTATGGTGGGAGGAGGTACAGTGACGGGACGGAGCGGGGCGTGGTATGGTGGGAGGAGACGCAGGCAGGGGACGGGGCGAGGTATGATGGGAGGAGGTATAGTGACACGGGACGGAGCGGGGCGTGGTATGGTGGGAGAAGGTACAGTGACACGGGACGGAGCGGGGCGTGGTATGGTGGTTGGAGGTACAGTGACAGGGGACGGAGCGGGGCGAGGTATGGTGGGAGGAGGTACAGTGACACGGGGCGGAGCGGGGCGTGGTATAGTGGGAGGAGGTACAGTGACACGGGACGGAGCGGGGCGTGGTATGGTGGGAGGAGGTACAGTGACACGGGACGGAGCGGGGCGTGGTATGGTGGGAGGAGGTACAGTGACACGGGACGGAGCGGGGCGTGGTATGGTGGGAGGAGGTATAGTGACAGGGGACGGAGCGGGGCGTGGTATGGTGGGAGGAGGTATAGTGACAGGGGACGGAGCGGGGCGTGGTATAGTGGGAGGAGGTACAGTGACACGGGACGGAGCGGGGCGTGGTATGGTGGGAGGAGGTAATAGTGACAGGGGACGGAGCGGGGCGTGGTATGGTGGGAGGAGGTACAGTGACACGGGACGGAGCGGGGCGAGGTATGGTGGGAGGAGGTACAGTGACACGGGGCGGAGCGGGGCGTGGTAGGGTGGGAGGAGGTATAGTGACAGGGGACGGAGCGGGGCGTGGTATAGTGGGAGGAGGTACAGTGACACGGGACGGAGCGGGGCGTGGTATGGTGGGAGGAGGTATAGTGACACGGGGCGGAGCGGGGCGTGGTATAGTGGGAGGAGGTACAGTGACACGGGACGGAGCGGGGCGTGGTATGGTGGGAGGAGGTATAGTGACAGGGGACGGAGCGGGGCGTGGTATGGTGGGAGGAGGTACAGTGACACGGGGCGGAGCGGGGCGTGGTATAGTGGGAGGAGGTACAGTGACACGGGACGGAGCGGGGCGTGGTATAGTGGGAGGAGGTACAGTGACACGGGGCGGAGCGGGGCGTGGTATAGTGGGAGGAGGTACAGTGACACGGGACGGAGCGGGGCGTGGTATAGTGGGAGGAGGTACAGTGACACGGAGCGGGGCGTGGTATAGTGGGAGGAGGTACAGTGACACGGGGCGGAGCGGGGCGTGGTATAGTGGGAGGAGGTACAGTGACACGGGACGGAGCGGGGCGTGGTATAGTGGGAGGAGGTACAGTGACACGGGACGGAGCGGGGCGTGGTATAGTGGGAGGAGGTACAGTGACACGGGGCGGAGCGGGGCGTGGTATAGTGGGAGGAGGTACAGTGACACGGGACGGAGCGGGGCGTGGTATAGTGGGAGGAGGTACAGTGACACGGGGCGGAGCGGGGCGTGGTATAGTGGGAGGAGGTACAGTGACACGGGGCGGAGCGGGGCGTGGTATAGTGGGAGGAGGTACAGTGACACGGGACGGAGCGGGGCGTGGTATGGTGGGAGGAGGTACAGTGACACGGGGCGGAGCGGGGCGTGGTATAGTGGGAGGAGGTACAGTGACACGGGACGGAGCGGGGCGTGGTATAGTGGGAGGAGGTACAGTGACACGGGGCGGAGCGGGGCGTGGTATAGTGGGAGGAGGTACAGTGACACGGGGCGTGGTATAGTGGGAGGAGGTACAGTGACAAGGGACGGAGCGGGGCGTGGTATAGTGGGAGGAGGTACAGTGACACGGGGCGGAGCGGGGCGTGGTATAGTGGGAGAAGGTACAGTGACACGGGGCGGAGCGGGGCGTGGTATAGTGGGAGGAGGTACAGTGACACGGGACGGAGCGGGGCGAGGTATGGTGGGAGGAGGTACAGTGACACGTGGCGGAGCGGGGCGTGGTAGGGTGGGAGGAGGTATAGTGACAGGGGACGGAGCGGGGCGAGGTATGGTGGGAGGAGGTACAGTGACACGGGACGGAGCGGGGCGTGGTATGGTGGGAGGAGGTACAGTGACACGGGACGGAGCGGGGCGTGGTATGGTGGGAGGAGGTACAGTGACACGGGACGGAGCGGGGCGAGGTATGGTGGGAGGAGGTACAGTGACACGGGGCGGAGCGGGGCGTGGTATGGTGGGAGGAGGTATAGTGACAGGGGACGGAGTGGGGCGTGGTATAGTGGGAGGAGGTACAGTGACACGGGGCGGAGCGGGGCGTGGTATGGTGGGAGGAGGTATAGTGACACGGGGCGGAGCGGGGCGTGGTATGGTGGGAGGAGGTATAGTGACAGGGGACGGAGCGGGGCGTGGTATAGTGGGAGGAGGTACAGTGACACGGGACGGAGCGGGGCGTGGTATGGTGGGAGGAGGTATAGTGACAGGGGACGGAGCGGGGCGTGGTATGGTGGTTGGAGGTATAGTGACAGGGGACGGAGCGGGGCGTGGTATGGTGGGAGGAGGTACAGTGACACGGGACGGAGCGGGGCGAGGTATGGTGGGAGGAGGTACAGTGACACGGGACGGAGCGGGGCGTGGTATGGTGGGAGGAGGTACAGTGACGGGGGGACGGAGCGGGGCGTGGTATGGTGGGAGGAGGTACAGTGACGGGGGGGGGGACGGAGCGGGGCGAGGTATGGTGGGAGGAGGTACAGTGACACGGGACGGAGCGGGGCGTGGTATGGTGGGAGGAGGTACAGTGACTGGGGGACGGAGCGGGGCGTGGTATGGTGGGAGGAGGTACAGTGACACGGGACGGAGCGGGGCGAGGTATGGTGGGAGGAGGTATGGTGACAGGGGACGGAGCGGGGCGTGGTATGGTGGGAGGAGGTACAGTGACACGGGACGGAGCGGGGCGAGGTATGGTGGGAGGAGGTACAGTGACACGGGGCGGAGCGGGGCGTGGTATGGTGGGAGGAGGTATAGTGACAGGGGACGGAGCGGGGCGTGGTATAGTGGGAGGAGGTACAGTGACACGGGACGGAGCGGGGCGTGGTATGGTGGGAAGAGGTAATAGTGACAGGGGACGGAGCGGGGCGTGGTATGGTGGGAGGAGGTACAGTGACACGGGACGGAGCGGGGCGAGGTATGGTGGGAGGAGGTACAGTGACACGGGGCGGAGCGGGGCGTGGTAGGGTGGGAGGAGGTATAGTGACAGGGGACGGAGCGGGGCGTGGTATAGCGGGAGGAGGTACAGTGACACGTGGCGGAGCGGGGCGTGGTAGGGTGGGAGGAGGTATAGTGACAGGGGACGGAGCGGGGCGAGGTATGGTGGGAGGAGGTACAGTGACACGGGACGGAGCGGGGCGTGGTATGGTGGGAGGAGGTACAGTGACACGGGACGGAGCGGGGCGTGGTATGGTGGGAGGAGGTACAGTGACACGGGACGGAGCGGGGCGTGGTATGGTGGGAGGAGGTACAGTGACACGGGACGGAGCGGGGCGTGGTATGGTGGGAGGAGGTACAGTGACACGGGACGGAGCGGGGCGTGGTATAGTGGGAGGAGGTACAGTGACACGGGGCGGAGCGGGGCGTGGTATAGTGGGAGGAGGTACAGTGACACGGGACAGAGCGGGGCGAGGTATGGTGGAAGGAGGTACAGTGACACGGGGCGGGGCGTGGTATGGTGGGAGGAGGTACAGTGACACGGGGCGGAGCGGGGCGTGGTATGGTGGGAGGAGGTATAGTGACACGGGACGGAGCGGGGCGTGGTATGGTGGGAGGAGGTACAGTGACACGGGACGGAGCGGGGCGTGGTATGGTGGGAGGAGGTACAGTGACATGGGGCGGGGCGGGGCGTGGTATGGTGGGAGGGGGTACAGTGACACGGGACGGAGCGGGGCGTGGTATGGTGGGAGGAGGTACAGTGACACGGGGCGGGGCGGGGCGTGGTATGGTGGGAGGAGGTACAGTGACACGGGGCGGAGCGGGGCGTGGTATGGTGGGAGGAGGTACAGTGACACGGGACGGAGCGGGGCGTGGTATGGTGGGAGGAGGTACAGTGACACGGGACGGAGCGGGGCGTGGTATAGTGGGAGGAGGTACAGTGACACGGGACGGAGCGGGGCGTGGTATGGTGGGAGGAGGTACAGTGACACGGGGCGGGGCGGGGCGTGGTATGGTGGGAGGAGGTACAGTGACACGGGGCGGAGCGGGGCGTGGTATGGTGGGAGGAGGTACAGTGACACGGGACGGAGCGGGGCGAGGTATGGTGGGAGGAGGTACAGTGACAGGGGACGGAGCGGGGCGTGGTATAGTGGGAGGAGGTACAGTGACACGGGACGGAGCGGGGCGTGGTATGGTGGGAGGAGGTACAGTGACACGGGACGGAGCGGGGCGAGGTATGGTGGGAGGAGGTACAGTGACAGGGGGCGGAGCGGGGCGTGGTATAGTGGGAGGAGGTACAGTGACACGGGACGGAGCGGGGCGTGGTATAGTGGGAGGAGGTACAGTGACACGGGACGGAGCGGGGCGTGGTATAGTGGGAGGAGGTACAGTGACACGGGGCGGAGCGGGGCGTGGTATAGTGGGAGGAGGTACAGTGACACGGGACGGAGCGGGGCGTGGTATAGTGGGAGGAGGTACAGTGACACGGGGCGGAGCGGGGCGTGGTATAGTGGGAGGAGGTACAGTGACACGGGGCGGAGCGGGGCGTGGTATAGTGGGAGGAGGTACAGTGACACGGGACGGAGCGGGGCGTGGTATGGTGGGAGGAGGTACAGTGACACGGGGCGGAGCGGGGCGTGGTATAGTGGGAGGAGGTACAGTGACACGGGACGGAGCGGGGCGTGGTATAGTGGGAGGAGGTACAGTGACACGGGGCGGAGCGGGGCGTGGTATAGTGGGAGGAGGTACAGTGACACGGGGCGTGGTATAGTGGGAGGAGGTACAGTGACAAGGGACGGAGCGGGGCGTGGTATAGTGGGAGGAGGTACAGTGACACGGGGCGGAGCGGGGCGTGGTATAGTGGGAGAAGGTACAGTGACACGGGGCGGAGCGGGGCGTGGTATAGTGGGAGGAGGTACAGTGACACGGGACGGAGCGGGGCGAGGTATGGTGGGAGGAGGTACAGTGACACGTGGCGGAGCGGGGCGTGGTAGGGTGGGAGGAGGTATAGTGACAGGGGACGGAGCGGGGCGAGGTATGGTGGGAGGAGGTACAGTGACACGGGACGGAGCGGGGCGTGGTATGGTGGGAGGAGGTACAGTGACACGGGACGGAGCGGGGCGTGGTATGGTGGGAGGAGGTACAGTGACACGGGACGGAGCGGGGCGAGGTATGGTGGGAGGAGGTACAGTGACACGGGGCGGAGCGGGGCGTGGTATGGTGGGAGGAGGTATAGTGACAGGGGACGGAGTGGGGCGTGGTATAGTGGGAGGAGGTACAGTGACACGGGGCGGAGCGGGGCGTGGTATGGTGGGAGGAGGTATAGTGACACGGGGCGGAGCGGGGCGTGGTATGGTGGGAGGAGGTATAGTGACAGGGGACGGAGCGGGGCGTGGTATAGTGGGAGGAGGTACAGTGACACGGGACGGAGCGGGGCGTGGTATGGTGGGAGGAGGTATAGTGACAGGGGACGGAGCGGGGCGTGGTATGGTGGTTGGAGGTATAGTGACAGGGGACGGAGCGGGGCGTGGTATGGTGGGAGGAGGTACAGTGACACGGGACGGAGCGGGGCGAGGTATGGTGGGAGGAGGTACAGTGACACGGGACGGAGCGGGGCGTGGTATGGTGGGAGGAGGTACAGTGACGGGGGGACGGAGCGGGGCGTGGTATGGTGGGAGGAGGTACAGTGACGGGGGGGGACGGAGCGGGGCGAGGTATGGTGGGAGGAGGTACAGTGACACGGGACGGAGCGGGGCGTGGTATGGTGGGAGGAGGTACAGTGACTGGGGGACGGAGCGGGGCGTGGTATGGTGGGAGGAGGTACAGTGACACGGGACGGAGCGGGGCGAGGTATGGTGGGAGGAGGTATGGTGACAGGGGACGGAGCGGGGCGTGGTATGGTGGGAGGAGGTACAGTGACACGGGACGGAGCGGGGCGAGGTATGGTGGGAGGAGGTACAGTGACACGGGGCGGAGCGGGGCGTGGTATGGTGGGAGGAGGTATAGTGACAGGGGACGGAGCGGGGCGTGGTATAGTGGGAGGAGGTACAGTGACACGGGACGGAGCGGGGCGTGGTATGGTGGGAAGAGGTAATAGTGACAGGGGACGGAGCGGGGCGTGGTATGGTGGGAGGAGGTACAGTGACACGGGACGGAGCGGGGCGAGGTATGGTGGGAGGAGGTACAGTGACACGGGGCGGAGCGGGGCGTGGTAGGGTGGGAGGAGGTATAGTGACAGGGGACGGAGCGGGGCGTGGTATAGCGGGAGGAGGTACAGTGACACGTGGCGGAGCGGGGCGTGGTAGGGTGGGAGGAGGTATAGTGACAGGGGACGGAGCGGGGCGAGGTATGGTGGGAGGAGGTACAGTGACACGGGACGGAGCGGGGCGTGGTATGGTGGGAGGAGGTACAGTGACACGGGACGGAGCGGGGCGTGGTATGGTGGGAGGAGGTACAGTGACACGGGACGGAGCGGGGCGTGGTATGGTGGGAGGAGGTACAGTGACACGGGACGGAGCGGGGCGTGGTATGGTGGGAGGAGGTACAGTGACACGGGACGGAGCGGGGCGTGGTATAGTGGGAGGAGGTACAGTGACACGGGGCGGAGCGGGGCGTGGTATAGTGGGAGGAGGTACAGTGACACGGGACAGAGCGGGGCGAGGTATGGTGGAAGGAGGTACAGTGACACGGGGCGGGGCGTGGTATGGTGGGAGGAGGTACAGTGACACGGGGCGGAGCGGGGCGTGGTATGGTGGGAGGAGGTATAGTGACACGGGACGGAGCGGGGCGTGGTATGGTGGGAGGAGGTACAGTGACACGGGACGGAGCGGGGCGTGGTATGGTGGGAGGAGGTACAGTGACATGGGGCGGGGCGGGGCGTGGTATGGTGGGAGGGGGTACAGTGACACGGGACGGAGCGGGGCGTGGTATGGTGGGAGGAGGTACAGTGACACGGGGCGGGGCGGGGCGTGGTATGGTGGGAGGAGGTACAGTGACACGGGGCGGAGCGGGGCGTGGTATGGTGGGAGGAGGTACAGTGACACGGGACGGAGCGGGGCGTGGTATGGTGGGAGGAGGTACAGTGACACGGGACGGAGCGGGGCGTGGTATAGTGGGAGGAGGTACAGTGACACGGGACGGAGCGGGGCGTGGTATGGTGGGAGGAGGTACAGTGACACGGGGCGGGGCGGGGCGTGGTATGGTGGGAGGAGGTACAGTGACACGGGGCGGAGCGGGGCGTGGTATGGTGGGAGGAGGTACAGTGACACGGGACGGAGCGGGGCGAGGTATGGTGGGAGGAGGTACAGTGACAGGGGACGGAGCGGGGCGTGGTATAGTGGGAGGAGGTACAGTGACACGGGACGGAGCGGGGCGTGGTATGGTGGGAGGAGGTACAGTGACACGGGACGGAGCGGGGCGAGGTATGGTGGGAGGAGGTACAGTGACAGGGGACGGAGCGGGGCGTGGTATAGTGGGAGGAGGTACAGTGACACGGGACGGAGCGGGGCGTGGTATGGTGGGAGGAGGTACAGTGACACGGGACAGAGCGGGGCGAGGTATGGTGGGAGGAGGTACAGTGACAGGGGACGGAGCGGGGCGTGGTATAGTGGGAGGAGGTACAGTGACACGGGGCGAGGCGTGGTATGGTGGGAGGAGGTACAGTGACACGGGGCGGAGCGGGGCGTGGTATGGTGGGAGGAGGTACAGTGACACGGGACGGAGCGGGGCGTGGTATGGTGGGAGGAGGTACAGTGACACGGGGCGAGGCGTGGTATAGTGGGAGGAGGTACAGTGACAGGGGACGGAGCGGGGCGTGGTATGGTGGGAGGAGGTACAGTGACACGGGGCGGGGCGGGGCGTGATATGGTGGGAGGAGGTACAGTGACACGGGACGGAGCGGGGCGTGGTATGGTGGGAGGAGGTATAGTGACAGGGGACGGAGCGGGGCGATGTATGGTAGGAGGAGGTACAGTGACACGGGGCGGAGCGGGGCGTGGTATGGTGGGAGGAGGTACAGTGACACGGGACGGAGCGGGGCGTGGTATGGTGGGAGGAGGTACAGTGACACGGGACGGAGCGGGGCGTGGTATAGTGGGAGGAGGTACAGTGACACGGGGCGAGGCGTGGTATGGTGGGAGGAGGTACAGTGACACGGGGCGGAGCGGGGCGTGGTATGGTGGGAGGAGGTACAGTGACACGGGACGGAGCGGGGCGTGGTATGGTGGGAGGAGGTACAGTGACACGGGACGGAGCGGGGCGTGGTATGGTGGGAGGAGGTACAGTGACACGGGGCGAGGCGTGGTATAGTGGGAGGAGGTACAGTGACAGGGGACGGAGCGGGGCGTGGTATGGTGGGAGGAGGTACAGTGACACGGGGCGGGGCGGGGCGTGATATGGTGGGAGGAGGTACAGTGACACGGGACGGAGCGGGGCGTGGTATGGTGGGAGGTATAGTGACAGGGGACGGAGCGGGGCGAGGTATGGTGGGAGGAGGTACAGTGACACGGGACGGAGCGGGGCGTGGTAGGGTGGGAGGAGGTACAGTGACACGGGACGGAGCGGGGCGTGGTATGGTGGGAGGAGGTACAGTGACAGGGGGCGGAGCGGGGCGTGGTATGGTGGGAGGAGGTACAGTGACACGGGACGGAGCGGGGCGTGGTATGGTGGGAGGAGGTACAGTGACACGGGGCGGAGCGGGGCGTGGTATGGTGGGAGGAGGTATAGTGACACGGGACGGGGCGTGGTATGGTGGGAGGAGGTACAGTGACACGGGACGGAGCGGGGCGTGGTATAGTGGGAGGAGGTACAGTGACACGGGACGGAGCGGGGCGTGGTATAGTGGGAGGAGGTACAGTGACACGGGGCGGAGCGGGGCGTGGTATGGTGGGAGGAGGTATAGTGACACGGGGCGGAGCGGGGCGTGGTATGGTGGGAGGAGGTACAGTGACACGGGACGGGGCGGGGCGAGGTATGGTGGGAGGAGGTACAGTGACACGGGGCGGAGCGGGGTGTGGTATGGTGGGAGGAGGTACAGTGACACGGAACGGAGCGGGGCGTGGTATGGTGGGAGGAGGTACAGTGACACGGGGCGGAGCGGGGCGTGGTATGGTGGGAGGAGGTACAGTGACACGGGGCGGAGCGGTGCGTGGTATGGTGGGAGGAGGTACAGTGACACGGAACGGAGCGGGGCGTGGTATGGTGGGAGGAGGTACAGTGACACGGGGCGGAGCGGGGCGTGGTATGGTGGGAGGAGGTACAGTGACACGGGACGGAGCGGGGCGTGGTATGGTGGGAGGAGGTACAGTGACACGGGACGGAGCGGGGCGTGGTATGGTGGGAGGAGGTACAGTGACACGGGACGGAGCGGGGCGTGGTATGGTGGGAGGAGGTACAGTGACGGGACGGAGCGGGGCGTGGTAGGGTGGGAGGAGGTATAGTGACAGGGGACGGAGCGGGGCGAGGTATGGTGGGAGGAGGTACAGTGACACGGGACAGAGCGGGGCGAGGTATGGTGGGAGGAGGTACGGTGACAGGGGACGGAGCGGGGCGTGGTATGGTGGGAGGAGGTACAGTGACACGGGACGGGGCGTGGTATGGTGGAGGAGGTACAGTGACACGGGACGGAGCGGGGCGTGGTATGTTGGGAGGAGGTACAGTGACACGGGGCGGAGCGGGGCGTGGTATAGTGGGAGGAGGTACAGTGACAGGGGACGGAGCGGGGCGTGGTATAGTGGGAGGAGGTACAGTGACACGGGATGGAGCGGGCGTGGTATGGTGGGAGGAGGTACAGTGACAGGGAACGGAGCGGGGCGTGGTATAGTGGGAGGAGGTACAGTGACACGGGACGGAGCGGGGCGTGGTATGGTGGGAGGAGGTACAGTGACACGGGACGGAGCGGGGCGAGGTATGGTGGGAGGAGGTACGGTGACAGGGGACGGAGCGGGGCGTGGTATGGTGGGAGGAGGTACAGTGACACGGGACGGGGCGTGGTATGGTGGGAGGAGGTACAGTGACACGGGACGGAGCGGGGCGTGGTATGTTGGGAGGAGGTACAGTGACACGGGGCGGAGCGGGGCGTGGTATAGTGGGAGGAGGTACAGTGACAGGGGACGGAGCGGGGCGAGGTATGGTGGGAGGAGGTACAGTGACACGGGGCGGGGCGGGGCGAGGTATGGTGGGAGGAGGTACAGTGACACGGGACGGAGCGGGGCGTGGTATAGTGGGAGGAGGTACAGTGACAGGGGGCGGAGCGGGGCGTGGTATGGTGGGAGGAGGTATAGTGACACGGGACGGAGCGGGGCGTGGTATGGTGGGAGGAGGTACAGTGACACGGGACGGAGCGGGGCGTGGTATGGTGGGAGGAGGTACAGTGACACGGGACGGAGCGGGGCGAGGTATGGTGGGAGGAGGTACAGTGACACGGGACGGAGCGGGGCGTGGCATAGTGGGAGGAGGTACAGTGACACGGGGCGGAGCGGGGCGAGGTATGGTGGGAGGAGGTATAGTGACACGGGACGGAGCGGGGCGTGGTATGGTGGGAGGAGGTACAGTGACACGGGGCGGAGCGGGGCGTGTTATGGTGGGAGGAGGTATAGTGACAGGGGACGGAGCGGGGCGTGGTATGGTGGGAGGAGGTACAGTGACACGGGGCGGAGCGGGGCGTGGTATGGTGGGAGGAGGTACAGTGACAGGGGACGGAGCGGGGCGTGGTATAGTGGGAGGAGGTACAGTGACACGGGGCGGAGCGGTGCGTGGTATGGTGGGAGGAGGTACAATGACAGGGGACGGAGCGAGGCGTGGTATAGTGGGAGGAGGTACAGTGACACGGGGCGGAGCGGGGCGTGGTATGGTGGGAGGAGGTACAGTGACACGGGACGGAGCGGGGCGTGGTATGGTGGGAGGAGGTACAGTGACAGGGGACGGAGCGGGACGAGGTATGGTGGGAGGAGGTATAGTGACACGGGGCGGAGCGGGGCGTGGTATGGTGGGAAGGAAGGTGTATGTGGAACCGATACGGGATGGCGGGAGAGATTAGAAGAACGCGGGACTGGCCACGGTGTTTAAACTGTAGACCAAATCAGGGAAATGCAAGTGTCTTAACGCAGCGAAAGGCCTAGCCAGGTCTGGTCTCAGAACGGATTAGCTTTATCGGGCTATCTGAAGTCACTGGTGTTGAGTTGCGAAAGTGATGCTAAAAGTTGTACTTTGACTGAATACCCCACGTCTTTGACTTTGACATTTGTCCATAATAATCGCAAGTGGCTGATGTGACTGAGTCCTCTGCGTTCCGGTCAGTTATTTATGTTGATGCGATTGAAAAGCGCCATGTACGTGCAGTTCTGAGGCACCAGTTGGATCGACGTTGTCAATTTCTGTCTTCAGATCCAGGAGGAGCTGGCGAAGTGGGACGAGCGGAAGAAGTGGCAGAAGACTGTGGAGAAGCTGAAGGCGCGGCTGCGAGAGAAGGAGACAGAGTGTGAGCAGCAGCAAGCGGTCAGCGCTGGACTCAAGGACACCATACACCGGCTGGAGAGGGAGAGGAGCGTGTACGAGGCCAAGATTCGCACCCTCACCGGTCAGTCACGGCACCGCGCAGACACTGGCGGATCTACGGTTCGAGAATGGGGGGAGGGGGCTAAAATTTCGCTCCGCTTCATCAGCGAAAACAAATGTTGACCGGTGGTGGGGTCGGGTCGTCAGCGCGAAAAGTTCTTACAGCCAATGCAGGAATACGCGTGGCGGGGGCATCCTTGTATTGAATGCCCGCCATATTTCTGTGAGGGGCATTTGCGCCCCTAATGCCCCCCACCTACCCCACCCCCTGAATCCGCCAGTGGTAACAAAAAAAAAAACAGGCAACCCCAATGTTACCTCTTCTGTCGCTTTCAAACATTTTTGTAGCTGAGTTCATGCTGAGGCTGATCTTGACAAGTTGGAAATGCTAAAAATTATGAGACCTCTACTCATAGCACCCATAAAATGCACCGGGATAAGTACTTAAGCATGGTGCAAAATGGGTGTCAGATTTAAAATTGGTACCTGAAATTACTTGAGTCTGGATATGATCTGAGGACAAAGTAGCCATCCCAAGCTATACTAATTTAACATGACCTTGACAATGCAAAATATAACTTTACCTACACATTCACAAAGTGTGAATTTTATTTGGCTACATATTTACAGGGAAAAGGAAAACAACGATACCCAAGTCCGAGTCACAATTCCTCAAATACTGTCGAAATGCATTCCACGCACGCTATTCAGCGCTATAAACTTTAGCGCCAAAACGCGACGTTTTTTTTAACTTACGTTGGTTGTAGGAATCGCTCCAGATCGAAAATAGCGCCAGACGCGCCACGCATATTTGGAAATGTCCCATACAAAGTCAAGACCCATCATACTTAGGGACAGTGGCGTACCGAGTATCAACTATCAGGTCATGCAGGTCATGGTCTGGTTCTTTGGACCCGAGACGCCCATGCAAAGCTGGCGCCCCTCCGATCAGTCACGACGCCCCTCTGGCCAGTGACGTCGCCACTCCGGCCAGTGAGGACGCTCCCCCGGCCAGTGACGGCACTCTTGCGGCCAGTGACGGCGCCCCGGCCAGTGAGGGTGTACCCTGTCATAGACGGCGCCTCTCCGGCCCGTGACAGCGCCCCTCTGACCAGTGACGGCGCCCCTCCGACCAGTGACGGCGCCCCTCCGGCGAGTGACGGCGCCTCTCCGGCTAGTGACGGCGCCCCTCCGGCTAGTGACGGCGCCTCTTCGGCGAGTGACGGCGCCCTTCCGGCCAGTGACTCTCCTTCGCACTGTGCGGAAGGAGAGGCACCCCCCCCCCCCTGCAAAATTTCGCCTGGCGCCCCTGTCGATCGGGTGGCGCCCCTCAAGGCAATGACCTGGTCATTTGTGAATTTCTGCGTACGCCACTGCTTAGGGAGCCAGTCGGTCAACGCTCAGTCGGTCAACGCTCAAGATATTGCTTTGACATTTGGTTTGGGCATCTGGACGACGATACTTGGTTCTTGAATATATATTCCGCTTTTTCATATGATTTTTGATATTTTATATGATTTTATGAAGAAAAAAATTGGAGAAAAAAGTCCAAAAAATCAAAATTTGCAAACATTTAAAAACCGGAATATATATTAGAGAACGAAGTATGGACAATATCCAAACCGAATTTCAAAGCAATATCTTTAGTTTTGGCTGGCTTATGGCTACTTAATTATGATGGGTCTGAATTTTGTATTCGACATTTCCAAATATGCACGCGCCACTTTCCCTCCTGCTACCAAAATGCTACAAAATAGAAGAAACACGAACCAGGAAAAACATAAAGATTTTTGTGTTCGCAAAAAGCTATTTTTCGCAGTCGGTACCCATTTTCCATCGCCAGTTTCAGCGGATTTTTTTTTTTTGGGGGGGGGGGCTAATTTCTATTGCCGCCCCCATCGAGCGTGGGGGATGCCTCTGCCCCCCCCCCCCCCCCCCCCCCGAGCCGCCAGCAGCCGCTGGCTCCTCTACCAGCGAGGTTTGGCGTTGGCTCGGTTACGATATCGATCCTGTCCTAGGTTTGTGCGTGATCTACACGTGTTCCGTGTGGTATGTGTTTATGTAAAAATCGTATACTTATATATTTTGTACATGTATGTATACATTCTATACAATACATTTTAAGAATCGCCTGTCTTATTTAATCGTGACAATCTCAGTTCTTAAATGGTCTGCTGCACATCATCTGTCGTCTGATTTGTCACCACCATTCGGCTGGCTGACCCCCGGCTCTGGACATCAGCTGCTGACCCGGCTCTGGGCTGATCAGCTGCTGACCCCCGGCTCTGGGCCGATCAGCTGCTGACCCGGCTCTGAGCTGATCAGCTGCTGACCCCCGGCTCTGTGCTGATCAGCTGCTGACCCCCGGCTCTGAGCTGATCAGCTGCTGACCCCCGGCTCTGTGCTGATCAGCTGCTGACCCCCGGCTCTGGACATCAGCTGCTGACCCGGCTCTGTGCTGATCAGCTGCTGACCCGGCTCTGGACATCAGCTGCTGACCCCCGGCTCTGGGCTGATCAGCTGCTGACCCCCGGCTCTGGACATCAGCTGCTGACCCGGCTCTGGGCTGATCAGCTGCTGACCCCCGGCTCTGGGCTGATCAGCTGCTGACCCGGCTCTGAGCTGATCAGCTGCTGACCCCCGGCTCTGGACATCAGCTGCTGACCCGGCTCTGGGCTGATCAGCTGCTGACCCCCGGCTCTGGGCTGATCAGCTGCTGACCCGGCTCTGAGCTGATCAGCTGCTGACCCCCGGCTCTGGACATCAGCTGCTGACCCGGATCTGGGCTGACCAGCTGCTGACCCGGCTCTGGGCTGATCAGCTGCTGACCCGGCTCTGAGCTGATCAGCTGCTGACCCCCGGCTCTGGACATCAGCTGCTGACCCGGCTCTGGGCTGATCAGCTGCTGACCCCCGGCTATGAGCTGATCAGCTGCTGACCCCCGGCTCTGGGCTGATCAGCTGCTGACCCCCGGCTCTGGGCTGATCAGCTGCTGACCCGGCTCTGGGCTGATCAGTGGCTGATTGTGTGTCGGTGCGCAGGTCTGATGTCGGAGGGGCGCTATCTGTCTCTGGAGCGAGATAACCAGCTGCTGAAGGAGCAGGTGGCGCAGCTGCGCGGCTCCGAGACGGCCGAGCGCGGCGCCCAGATGGAGCACCTCCGTCAGCAGGTGCACACGCTCACCAGCCGGCTGGCCGCCCAGCGGGCCGCCGCCAAACGGGGCAAGGTACGCACCGACACGCCGCCAAACGGGGCAGGGTACTATCACGCCGCCAAACGGGGCAAGGTACGCACCGACACGCCGCCAAACGGGGCAAGGTACGCATCGACACGCCGCTAAACGGGACAAGGTACTAACACGCCGACAAACGGGGCAAGGTACTAACACGCCGCCAAACGAGGCAAGGTACGCACCGACACGCCGCCAAACGGGGCAAGGTACTAACACGCCGACAAACGGGACAAGGTACTAATACGCCGCCAAACGGGGCAAGGTACGCATCGACACGCCGCCAAACGGGGCAAGGTACTAACACGCCACCAAACGGGGCAAGGTACTAACACGCCGCCAAACGGGGCAAGGTACGCATCGACACGCCGCCAAACGGGGCAAAGTACGCATCGACACGCCGCCAAACGGGGCAAGGTACTAAAACGCCGCCAAACGGGGCAAGGTACTAACACGCCGCCAAACGGGGCAAGGTACGCATCGACACGCCGCCAAACGGAGCAAGGTACTAACGCCGCCAAACGGGGCAAGGTACTAATACGCCGCCAAACGGGGCAAGGTACGCACCGACACGCCGCCAAACGGGGCAAGGTACTAAAACGCCGCCAAACGGGGCAAGGTACTAACACGCCGCCAAACGGGGCAAGGTACGCATCGACACGCCGCCAAACGGGGCAAGGTACTAACACGCCGCCAAACGGGGCAAGGTACGCATCGACACGCCGCCAAACGGGGCAAGGTACTAACACGCCGCCAAACGGGCCAAGGTACTAATACGCCGCCAAACGGGGCAAGGTACTAAAACGCCGCCAAACGGGGCAAGGTACTAACACGCCGCCAAACGGGGCAAGGTACGCATCGACACGCCGCCAAACGGGGCAAGGTACTAACACGCCGCCAAACGGGGCAAGGTACGCACCGACACGCCGCCAAACGGGGCAAGGTACGCACCGACACGCCGCCAAACGGGGCAAGGTACGCATCGACACGCCGCCAAACGGGGCAAGGTACTAACACGCCGCCAAACGGGGCAAGGTACGGACTAACACGCCGCCAAACGGGGCAAGGTACTAACACGCCGACAAACGGGGCAAGGTACGCATCGACACGCCGCCAAACGGGGCAAGGTACTAACACGCCGCCAAACGGGCCAAGGTACTAATACGCCGCCAAACGGGGCAAGGTACTAAAACGCCGCCAAACGGGGCAAGGTACTAACACGCCGCCAAACGGGGCAAGGTACGCATCGACACGCCGCCAAACGGGGCAAGGTACTAACACGCCGCCAAACGGGGCAAGGTACGCACCGACACGCCGCCAAACGGGGCAAGGTACGCATCGACACGCCGCCAAACGGGGCAAGGTACTAACACGCCGCCAAACGGGGCAAGGTACGCATCGACACGCCGCCAAACGGGGCAAGGTACTAACACGCCGCCAAACGGGCCAAGGTACTAATACGCCGCCAAACGGGGCAAGGTACTAAAACGCCGCCAAACGGGGCAAGGTACTAACACGCCGCCAAACGGGGCAAGGTACGCATCGACACGCCGCCAAACGGGGCAAGGTACTAACACGCCGCCAAACGGGGCAAGGTACGCACCGACACGCCGCCAAACGGGGCAAGGTACGCACCGACACGCCGCCAAACGGGGCAAGGTACGCATCGACACGCCGCCAAACGGGGCAAGGTACTAACACGCCGACAAACGGGGCAAGGTACGGACTAACACGCCGCCAAACGGGGCAAGGTACTAACACGCCGACAAACGGGGCAAGGTACGGACTAACACGCCACCAAACGGGGCAAGGTACTAATACGCCGACAAACGGGGCAAGGTACGGACTAACACGCCACCAAACGGGGCAAGGTACTAATACGCCGCCAAACTGGGCAAGGTACTAACACGCCGCCAAACGGGGCAAGGTACGCACCGACACGCCGCCAAACGGGGCAAGGTACTAACACGCCGCCAAACGGGGCAAGGTACTAACGCCGCCAAACGGGGCAAGGTACTAACACGCCGCCAAACGGGGCAAGGTACGCACCGACACGCCGCCAAACGGGGCAAGGTACGCATCGACACGCCGCCAAACGGGGCAAGGTACGGACTAACACGCCGCCAAACGGGGCAAGGTACTAACACGCCGCCAAACCGGGCAAGGTACTAACACGCCGCCAAACGGGGCAAGGTACTAACACGCCGCCAAACGGGGCAAGGTACGCACCGACACGCCGCCAAACGGGGCAAGGTACTAACACGCCGCCAAACGGGGCAAGGTACGCACCGACACGCCGCCAAACTGGGCAGGGTACGCACCGACACGCCGCCAAACGGGGCAAGGTACGGACTGAAACGCCGCCAAACGGGGCAAGGTACGTACCGACACGCCGCCAAACGGGGCAGGGTACGCACCGACACGCCGTCAAACGGGGCAAGGTACGGACTGAAACTCCGCCAAACGGGGCAAGGTACTAACACGCCGCCAAACGGGGCAAGGCACGCATCGACACGCCGCCAAACGGGGCAGGGTACTAACACGCCGCCAAACGGGGCAAGGTACTAACACGCCGCCAAACGGGGCAAGGTACTAACACGCCGCCAAACGGGGCAAGGTACGCACCGACACGCCGCCAAACGGGGCAAGGTACTAACACACCGCCAAACGGGGCAAGGTACTAACACGCCGCCAAACGGGGCAAGGTACTAACACGCCGCCAAACGGGGCAAGGTACTAACACACCGCCAAACGGGGCAAGGTACTAACACGCCGCTAAACGGGGCAAGGTACGCACCGACACGCCGCCAAACGGGGCAAGGTACTAACACGCCGCCAAACGGGGCAAGGTACGCACCGACACGCCGCCAAACGGGGCAGGGTACGCACCGACACGCCGCCAAACGGGGCAAGGTACGGACTGAAACGCCGCCAAACGGGGCAAGGTACGCACCGACACGTCGCCAAACGGGGCAGGGTACGCACCGTCACGCCGTCAAACGGGGCAAGGTACGGACTGAAACGCCGCCAAACGGGGCAAGGTACTAACACGCCGCCAAACGGTGTCGGTTGTTGCTGAGTGGTGACCGTCCCTCCCTCTGCTGGCGGCCGACAGAGCGCGGCGACGAACGTGGCCCGGTTCGAGGCGGAGCTGGCGCAGCTCAAAGCCAGGAACCAAGAGCTGGGGAGGAGAATGCGCAGCTCAAGAACGAGATCGCCGAACTGCGGTGAGTGACCAGCACCGGACGGGACCGGGACGGGACCGGGATGGGACCGGGACGGGACCGGGACGGGGACCGGGACGGGGACGGACCGGGACCGGGACCGGGACCGGGACCGGGACCGGACGGGACCGGGGACGGGACGGGGACGGGACGGGACGGGGACCGGGACGGGGACCGGGACCGGGACGGGGAACGAGGAACGGGGGACCGCACGGGACCGGGACAGGGGACGGGACCGGAACGGGACAGGGGACGGGACCGGGACGGGACAGGGGACGGGACCGGGACGGGACCGGACGGGACCGGGACGGGACCGGGACGGCATCGCGGTCGAGTCTGTCTGATGTGCTCAGATTAATGCTCAGCATTTTCTGCGATGGAGACCTTGACGATTGAATTTGCATTACCCGCTGGTGGTTTCTTCAATGTTGCCATTAGACAGTTCTCCACCTCTCCAGAATAATGTTCAATAGTCTGCAGTGGCCGTCATATGTGGCCACTGCAGACTATTGACAAGACATGAGCATTGTCGTAACACCGCCGCGCTGGCGGCCTCCGACACCACTGTACTGACACTGACGCTGCACAGTGGGCGAGAACGGCCTTTTAGCGCGACACGGCGTGTCTGCTTCAATTTACGGCATCGGTTTGAACATGTAGCATAGCAATCGATAGCTGATGAATCAGGGAGCTCAAAATATGCACTTTCTTTGATATGGGTTTAACCCGGCTTTGACCGGGGGGGATATCCCCCCCCCCCTCGTTATCTCCGGAACCAATGGTCACAGCGATATGCGCAAGGCGGCATTTGAAAGCTGTCAGTGACTCGCATCTAAAGCATACTCGAAATTGTGGAATTGAGGTCACATATTAGGTAGAAGTCGGGTCAAAGGTCAAATTCGAGGCATTTGAGTTTATGGGCCATACTTTCCATCCAAAGCCTTTGATTGCGACCATGATCACCCAAAATGCTCCCAAAGGTATAATATACATCCCGCATGAGCTAAAGTGAGATTCTTGGCAAAGGTCAAGGTCGAGGTCAGGTCACAAAAGGTCACTATGCACAGAAAATCTACTAGAGTCATGCGACGCATGTTTTATGGGCTATTGCACACGTATAATTCGAAAGTGATGGTCATTTTACCATCTGACCTCATTTAAGTGAAGTTAGTGTCAAGCTCAGTTCAGATCAAAGTCAGGTCACATAAGGTCAAAATGTGAAATTTATAAATATAAGTACAAAAGGCATGTTTATAGACCGTTTTTTTTTTCTCTCAGAAATACAGGGCTGACATTTATTTGTCTGTATCTGGTCAATAAAAGCCAAAAACGCACCAACAAATATGACGTCATGAGTTACTCTTATTTAGGGAGCCATAAATCAGTCAAAAACAACGATATTGCTTTGAAATTTGGTTTGGGTATTTGCCATATGCGGTTCTCCCAACATGTATTCCGGTTTTTGGAAAATGTTTGAAAAGTTTGATTTCGAGGGCATCTTTTTAAACAATTTTTTTTTTAATAAAAAAAATCGCAAATCCAAGATAGCCATGCCCTTGCCATTTGCTATCTTTAGACTTTTATCTGTAAAAAATGGCGTTTGTACGGCCAGTTAACTAGGGACAGCAGAGATCCGGGCATTGTAATGGCGCAGAGTTAATGGTGATGCACACTATACAATTAGCTCCAAAATAAAAAAGAGCAAATATGCGCAAGGTTTCTTTTAATAGGCACAAAGTATAAACTCTAACGAGGCAGACAAATGTTGCATCAAAGCGGAGAACCGCGGAATGAAAATTGTAGGATTAAACTCAAGTTTGGATTCTGTTGGTCAACTTCGAACTACACTTCAATAACACTTCACCACTTCAAATAACATACCTCACTTAATGTTATAATATAAAATTGCTAATTCACATGAAAAGGTCATATATAGGTATTTCGGGCTGCTGATGATTTGTACTTTCAAGAAAAAATTCCACAAAGCCTCTACGAAACGTTCTTCGCCTTTCACATTAGTATATATCCATGCGATGAGAATGAGGCGCGCCATAGCAATATCGGCGGCTGAACAATAGTGTGTTTTAAGACATGGTGCATACAAATAAAACAAAATTATTGGCGAATCGGTGTTATACTTTCATGCTATGGACATTTTGCTCGATAATGAGCCGTATAAAATAGTCATTTTCGAAATTGTCCACCCCATGTCGCGCTAGCAGGCCGTTATCGTCCACTGTGCGCTGGCGGCCTCCGACACCTGACTGTACTGGACTGCGGCAGGCGGTCGCGGGAGAGCAGCGAGGGCGGCGGCGGGGACCAGTCGGCCGACTCGGGCGACCCAGACGGCTTGGCAGGGGCGGGGGCGGCCCACCGGGCGGCGGCAGCGGTGGGGGACGCCGGCACCGTTTCCATCCTGCGCCGGCTGGTGGAACGGCTGAGAGCGGACAACCTGAGGCTGAGACGCCAACTGCTGCGGCACACCGTCACCAGCACCACGGAGGAACAGGTGAGGACTGTCACCAGCACCACGGAGGAACAGGTGAGGACTGTCACCAGCACCACGGAGGAACAGGTGAGGACTGTCACCAGCAACACGGAGGAACAGGTGAGGACCGTCACCAGCACCACGGAGGAACAGGTGAGGACTGAGGACCGTCACCAGCAACACGGAGGAACAGGTGAGGACTGAGGACCGTCACCAGCAACACTGAGGAACAGGGGAGGACTGAGGACCGTCACCAGCAACATGGAGGAACCGGTGAGGACTGTCACCAGCAACACGGAGGAACGGGTGAGGACCGTCACCAGCAACACGGAGGAACAGGTGAGGGCTGTCACTAGCAACACGGAGGAACAGGTGAGGACTGAGGACTGTCACCAGCAACACGGAGGAACAGGTGAGGACTGAGGACCGTCACCAGCAACACGGAGGAACAGGTGAGGACTGAGGACCGTCACCAGCAACACTGAGGAACAGGGGAGGACTGAGGACCGTCACCAGCAACATGGAGGAACCGGTGAGGACTGTCACCAGCAACACGGAGGAACGGGTGAGGACCGTCACCAGCAACACGGAGGAACAGGTGAGGGCTGTCACTAGCAACACGGAGGAACAGGTGAGGACTGAGGACTGTCACCAGCAACACGGAGGAACAGGTGAGGACTGAGGACCGTCACCAGCAACACGGAGGAACGGGTGAGGACCGTCACCAGCAACACGGAGGAACAGGTGAGGACCGTCACCAGCAACACGGAGGAACAGGCGAGGACTGTCACTAGCAACACGGAGGAACAGGTGAGGACTGTCACTAGCAACACGGAGGAACAGTTGAGGACTGTCACTAGCAACACGGAGGAACAGGTGAGGACTGTCACTAGCAACACGGAGAAACAGGTGAGGACTGTCACTAGCAACACGGATGATCAGGTGAGGACTGTCACCACCAACACGGAGGAACAGGCGAGGACTGTCACTAGCAACACGGAGAATCAGGTGAGGACTGTCACCAGCAACACGGAGGAACAGGTGAGGACTGAGGACTGTCACCAGCACCACGGAGGAACAGGTGAGGACTGTCACCAGCAACACGGAGGAACATGTGAGGACTGTCACCAGCAACACGGAGGATCAGGTGAGAACTGTCACCAACAACACGGAGGAACAGGTGAGAACTGAGGAGCATCACCAGCAACACGGAGGAACAGGTGAGGACTGAGGACTGTCACCAGCAACACGGAAGAACAGGTGAGGACTGAGGACTGTCACCAGCAAGACGGAGGAACAGGTGAGGACTGCAGACTGTCACCACCATGGAGGAACAGGTGAGGACTAAGGACTGTCACCAGCACCACGGAGCAACAAGTGAGGACTGTCACTAGCAACACGGAGGAACATGTGAGGACTGAGGACCGTCACCAGCAACACGGAGGAACAGGTGAGGACTGAGGACCGTCACCAGCAACACGGAGGAATAGGTGAGGACTGAGGACCGTCACCAGGACCACGGAGGAACAGGTGAGGACTGAGGACCGTCACCAGCAACACGGAGGAACAGGTGAGGACTGAGGACCGTCACCAGCAACACGGAGGAACCGGTGAGGACTGAGGACCGTCATCAGGACCACGGAGGAACAGGTGAGGACTGAGGACTGTCACCAGCAACACGGAGGAACAGGTGAGGACTGAGGACCGTAACCAGCACCACGGAGGAACAGGTGAGGACTGTCACTAGCAACACGGAGGAACAGGTGAGGACTGAGGACTGTCGCTAGCAACACAGAGGAACAGGTGAGGACTGAGGACTGTCACCAGCACCACGGAAGAACAGGTGAGGACTGAGGACCGTCACCAGCAACACGGAGGAACAGGTGAGGACTGAGGACCGTCACCAGCACCACGGAGGAACAGGTGAGGACTGTCACCAGCAACATGGAGGAACAGGTGAGGACTGATGACTGTCACCAGCAACACAGAGGAACAGGTGAGGACTGTTATCAGCAACATGGAGGAACATGTGAGGACTGAGGACTGTCACCAACAACACGGATGAACAGGTGAGGACTGAGGACTGTCACTAGCAACACGGAGGAACAGGTGAGGACTGTCACCAGCAACACGGAGGAACAGGTGAGGACTGAGGACCGTCACCAGCACCACGGAGGAACAGGCGAGGACTGATGACCGTCACCAGCAACACGGATAAACGGGTGAGGTCTGAGGACCGTCACCAGCAACACGGAGGAACAGGTGAGGACTGAGGACATGTTACCAGCACCACGGAGGAACAGGTGAGGACTGTCACTAGCAACACGGAGGAACATGTGATGACTGTCACCAGCAACACGGAGGAACAGGTGAGGACTGATGACTGTCACCAGCAACACGAATGAACAGGTGAGGACTGGGGACTGTCACCAGCAACACGGAGGAACAGGTGAGGACTGGGGACTGTCACCAGCAACACGGAGGAACAGGTGAGGACTGAGGACTGTCACCAGCAACACGAATGAACAGGTGAGGACTGAGGACTGTCATTAGCAACACGGAGGAACAGGTGAGGACTGGGGACTGTCACCAGCAACACGGAGGAACAGGCGAGGACTGAGGACTGTCACCAGAAACATGGAGGAACAGGTGAGGACTGAGGACCGTCACCAGCAACACGGGGAACATGTGAGGACTGAGGACCATCACCAGCAACACGGAGGAACAGGTGAGGACTGAGGACCGTCATCAGCAACACGGAGGAACAGGGGAGGACTGAGGACCGTCACCAGCACCACGGAGGAACAGGTGAGGACTGTCACCAGCAACACGGAGAAACAGGTGAGGACTGAGGACCGTCACCAGCAACACGGAGGAACAGGTGAGGACCGTCACCAGCAACACGGAGGAACAGGTGAGGACTGTCACCAGCAACACGGAGGAACAGGTGAGGACTGAGGACCGTCACCAGAACCACGGAGGAACAGGTGAGGACTGTCACTAGCAACACGGAGGAACAGGTGAGTACTGAGGACTGTCACCAGCAACACGGAGGAACAGGTGAGGACTGTCATTAGCAACACGGAGGAACAGGTGAGGACTGAGGACCGTCACCAGCAACACGGAGGAACAGGTGAGGTCTGAGGACCGTCACCAGCAACACGGAGGAACAGGTGAGGACTGAGGACTGTCACCAGCAACACGGAGGAATAGTCAAGAACTGTCTACGATATAAATATTTTTTTGTTTTGCTTGTTATAATTATTTGTGTTTTTTAGCTTATATAAAATTAAGAAATATTATTTGCTTATATAAAACTAAGCAAATACATACTTGCTTGTTAAAACTAAGGGTGCGTTCGGAGTGCGTGGAATTCCGTGGATTCCATGGATTATTCCACGTTTGGGAAGGACGAGCAGGGAAGACGACGACGAGCAGGGAAGGCGAACCCGGCAGCAGGAAGAGGATGGGTCTGAAGGAACTGGCGCAGGCTCCCCAGGCGGAGTGCAGGGGCAAGCAGAGAGCAACAGGTCAGCGCAGGTGCACACCAGGCGGAGAGGGAAACCACTGCCCAAGCTCAAGATACGGATGCAGACACCAGGCAAGCTACTGACGAGCCATCCAGAAGGGAAGCAGCACCACCATCACCAGGTCCCCCTAGGCAGACAACAGGAAAGAAGGAAAACTGAAGGTTATGTTCACCAACGCCGATCAATTTTTAAATAAGCGTGACGACCTGTGCATGATGATAGCAGACGATGAACCTGACCTGATATGCATAACTGAAGTTATCCCAGAAGTACAGAAGACGGCGCGGCGACCTCATTATAATCCACTAACTGATCAACGGCCGCATCGAACTCGACAAGCAGAAGTTCTTCCAGAACCCGCCGTCGGCGATCACACGAGGACACTCTCTGAAGGTTGCCAAACCGAAGCGCAGACCAGAGTGAGACGGAACTTCTGGTTTATCAGAGCAGTGAGCGACTGGAACGCACTTCCGGAACACGTCGTTTCATCATCCACGACGAACCTCTTCAAGAACCGCCTGGACCACTACTGGGCGGACATCATGTACGATACGCCAGGATAGGCGACAAAATACTGAAGCCAAATATGATCAAGGAAAGCGTACCCTTTTGAATTATCCACTGAGGCATACAAACAACCAAGAGATGTAAGGAGCGGACAAGACAGGCATCTAGTCCTCCTTATAGTCCCGTATTATAAGTACAAGTACAAGTTTTGTCGTTCGGTGTGCGCTCATCGGGATAATTCCGCGGAATATTTCACGGAAAGACTGGGAATCGCCAGAGGTTGCCCCGGCGTTTTCCTTCAAGATGGCGGCACCCAGCGGCCAGTTCGTTACGTGAATTGTCCTGTATTGGGCGAGAGTGAGACGATATTTAACGTATTATGATAACCGAGCTGAGCTTGATAATAATTTTCATTAAAAATGTCACGTGGAAGTGCACTACAAACATAATCGATTGCGTGACGAGAAGTCATTTAACTTGGCGCACTCACGTTCGCATGCAATTTATTGTCGTGCCCACACGACCAAGAGGAATTCCATGACGTCACGTGAAATATTCCACGCTCTCCGAACGCACCTTTAATTATAAAAATGATTGTACTTCGCTATAATTAAGTTGCATTTCTTCGCTTGCGATTGTGGGTGGTCAGTGGTCAGCTGTCGCGAACCGTACTACTATTTTTCCTGATGTTGGGTTGTGAGTTATCATGTGCCGTGTTATACCTGTGTCTGTGTGTCGCCGTGGCAGGTGGAGCTGATGCTGGGTTGTGACGTTATCATGTGCCGTGTTATACCTGTGTCTGTGTGTCGCCGTGGCAGGTGGAGCTGATGCTGGGTTGTGACGTTATCATGTGCCGTGTTATACCTGTGTCTGTGTGTCGCCGTGTCAGGTGGAGCTGATGCTGGGTTGTGACGTGTTATACCTGTGTCAGTGTGTCGCCGTGGCAGGTGGAGCTGATGCTGGGTTGTGACGTGTTATACCTGTGTCGGTGTGTCGCCGTGTCAGGTGGAGCTAATGCTGGGTTGTGACGTGTTATACTTGTGTCAGTGTGTCGCCGTGTCAGGTGGAGCTGATGCTGGGTTGTGACGTTATCATGTGCCGTGTTATACCTGTGTCTGTGTGTCGCCGTGTCAGGTACAGCTGATGCTGGGTTGTGACGTGTTATACCTGTGTCAGTGTGTCGCCGTGTCAGGTGGAGCTGATGCTGGGTTGTGCCGTGTTATACCTGTGTCTGTGTGTCGCCGTGGCAGGTGGAGCTGATGCTGGGTTGTGACGTTATCATGTGCCGTGTCATACCTGTGTCAGTGTGTCGCCGTGTCAGGTGGAGCTGATGCTGGGTTGTGCCGTGTTATACCTGTGTCTGTGTGTCGCCGTGGCAGGTGGAGCTGATGCTGGGTTGTGACGTTATCATGTGCCGTGTCATACCTGTGTCAGTGTGTCGCCGTGTCAGGTGGAGCTGATGCTGGGTTGTGACGTGTTATACCTGTGTCAGTGTGTCGCCGTGGCAGGTGGAGCTGATGCTGGGTTGGGACGTGTTATACCTGTGTCTGTGTGTCGCCGTGTCAGGTGGAGCTGATGCTGGGTTGTGCCGTGTTATACCTGTGTCTGTGTGTCGCCGTGTCAGGTGCAGCTGATGCTGGGTTGTGACGTGTTATACCTGTGTCTGTGTGTCGCCGTGGCAGGTGGAGCTGATGCTGGGTTGTGACGTGTTATACCTGTGTCAGTGTGTCGCCGTGTCAGGTGAAGCTAATGCTGGGTTGTGACGTGTTATACCTGTGTCAGTGTGTCGCCGTGTCAGGTGGAGCTGATGCTGGGTTGTGACGTTATCATGTGCCGTGTTATACCTGTGTCTGTGTGTCGCCGTGTCAGGTACAGCTGATGCTGGGTTGTGACGTGTTATACCTGTGTCAGTGTGTCGCCGTGTCAGGTGGAGCTGATGCTGGGTTGTGCCGTGTTATACCTGTGTCTGTGTGTCGCCGTGGCAGGTGGAGCTGATGCTGGGTTGTGACGTTATCATGTGCCGTGTCATACCTGTGTCTGTGTGTCGCCGTGGCAGGTGGAGCTGATGCTGGGTTGTGACGTTATCATGTGCCGTGTTATACCTGTGTCTGTGTGTCGCCGTGTCAGGTGGAGCTGATGCTGGGTTGTGACGTGTTATACCTGTGTCAGTGTGTCGCCGTGGCAGGTGGAGCTGATGCTGGGTTGTGACGTGTTATACCTGTGTCGGTGTGTCGCCGTGTCAGGTGGAGCTAATGCTGGGTTGTGACGTGTTATACTTGTGTCAGTGTGTCGCCGTGTCAGGTGGAGCTGATGCTGGGTTGTGACGTTATCATGTGCCGTGTTATACCTGTGTCTGTGTGTCGCCGTGTCAGGTACAGCTGATGCTGGGTTGTGACGTGTTATACCTGTGTCAGTGTGTCGCCGTGTCAGGTGGAGCTGATGCTGGGTTGTGCCGTGTTATACCTGTGTCTGTGTGTCGCCGTGGCAGGTGGAGCTGATGCTGGGTTGTGACGTTATCATGTGCCGTGTCATACCTGTGTCAGTGTGTCGCCGTGTCAGGTGGAGCTGATGCTGGGTTGTGCCGTGTTATACCTGTGTCTGTGTGTCGCCGTGGCAGGTGGAGCTGATGCTGGGTTGTGACGTTATCATGTGCCGTGTCATACCTGTGTCAGTGTGTCGCCGTGTCAGGTGGAGCTGATGCTGGGTTGTGACGTGTTATACCTGTGTCAGTGTGTCGCCGTGGCAGGTGGAGCTGATGCTGGGTTGGGACGTGTTATACCTGTGTCTGTGTGTCGCCGTGTCAGGTGGAGCTGATGCTGGGTTGTGCCGTGTTATACCTGTGTCTGTGTGTCGCCGTGTCAGGTGCAGCTGATGCTGGGTTGTGACGTGTTATACCTGTGTCTGTGTGTCGCCGTGGCAGGTGGAGCTGATGCTGGGTTGTGACGTGTTATACCTGTGTCAGTGTGTCGCCGTGTCAGGTGAAGCTAATGCTGGGTTGTGACGTGTTATACCTGTGTCAGTGTGTCGCCGTGTCAGGTGGAGCTGATGCTGGGTTGTGACGTTATCATGTGCCGTGTTATACCTGTGTCTGTGTGTCGCCGTGTCAGGTACAGCTGATGCTGGGTTGTGACGTGTTATACCTGTGTCAGTGTGTCGCCGTGTCAGGTGGAGCTGATGCTGGGTTGTGCCGTGTTATACCTGTGTCTGTGTGTCGCCGTGGCAGGTGGAGCTGATGCTGGGTTGTGACGTTATCATGTGCCGTGTCATACCTGTGTCTGTGTGTCGCCGTGTCAGGTACAGCTGATGCTGGGTTGTGACGTGTTATACCTGTGTCTGTGTGTCGCCGTGTCAGGTGGAGCTGATGCTGGGTTGTGACGTGTTATACCTGTGTCTGTGTGTCGCCGTGTCAGGTGGAGCTGATGCTGGGTTGTGACGTGTTATACCTGTGTCTGTGTGTCGCCGTATCAGGTACAGCTGATGCTGGGTTGTGCCGTGTTATACCTGTGTCTGTGTGTCGCCGTGTCAGGTACAGCTGATGCTGGGTTGTGACGTGTTATACCTGTGTCTGTGTGTCGCCGTGTCAGGTGGAGCTGATGCTGGGTTGTGACGTTATCATGTGCCGTGTTATACCTGTGTCTGTGTGTCGCCGTGTCAGGTACAGCTGATGCTGGGTTGTGACGTGTTATACCTGTGTCAGTGTGTCGCCGTGGCAGGTGGAGCTGATGCTGGGTTGTGACGTGTTATACCTGTGTCTGTGTGTCGCCGTGGCAGGTGGAGCTGATGCTGGGTTGTGACGTTATCATGTGACGTGTTATACCTGTGTCTGTGTGTCGCCGTGGCAGGTGGAGCTGATGCTGGGTTGTGACGTTATCATGTGCCGTGTTATACCTGTGTCTGTGTGTCGCCGTGTCAGGTACAGCTGATGCTGGGTTGTGCCGTGTTATACCTGTGTCTGTGTGTCGCCGTGTCAGGTGGAGCTGATGCTGGGTTGTGCCGTGTTATACCTGTGTCTGTGTGTCGCCGTGTCAGGTGGAGCTGATGCTGGGTTGTGACGTGTTATACCTGTGTCTGTGTGTCGCCGTGTCAGGTGGAGCTGATGCTGGGTTGTGACGTTATCATGTGCCATGTTATACCTGTGTCTGTGTGTCGCCGTGTCAGGTACAGCTGATGCTGGGTTGTGACGTGTCATACCTGTGTCTGTGTGTCGCCGTGTCAGGTGGAGCTGATGCTGGGTTGTGACGTTATCATGTGCCGTGTTATACCTGTGTCAGTGTGTCGCCGTGGCAGGTGGAGCTGATGCTGGGTTGTGACGTGTTAGACCTGTGTCTGTGTGTCGCCGTGTCAGGTACAGCTGATGCTGGGTTGTGACGTGTTATACCTGTGCCAGTGTGTCGCTGTGTCAGGTGGAGCTGATGCTGGGTTGTGCCGTGTTGTACCTGTGTCTGTGTGTCGCCGTGTCAGGTGGAGCTGATGTTGGGTTGTGACGTGTTATACCTGTGTCAGTGTGTCGCTGTGTCAGGTGGAGCTGATGTTGGGTTGTGACGTTATCATGTGCCGTGTCATACCTGTGTCTGTGTGTCGCCGTATCAGGTACAGCTGATGCTGGGTTGTGACGTGTTATACCTGTGTCTGTGTGTCGCCGTGTCAGGTGGAGCTGATGCTGGGTTGTGACGTGTTATACCTGTGTCTGTGTGTCGCCGTATCAGGTACAGCTGATGCTGGGTTGTGACGTGTTATACCTGTGTCTGTGTGTCGCCGTGGCAGGTGGAGCTGATGCTGGGTTGTGACGTTATCATGTGCCGTGTCATACCTGTGTCTGTGTGTCGCCGTGTCAGGTACAGCTGATGCTGGGTTGTGACGTGTTATACCTGTGTCTGTGTGTCGCCGTGTCAGGTGAAGCTGATGCTGGGTTGTGCCGTGTTATACCTGTGTCAGTGTGTCGCCGTGGCAGGTGAAGCTGATGCTGGGTTGTGACGTTATCATGTGACGTGTTATACCTGTGTCTGTGTGTCGCCGTGTCAGGTGGAGCTGATGCTGGGTTGTGACGTGTCATACCTGTGTCTGTGTGTCGTCGTGGCAGGTGGAGCTGATGCTGGGTTGTGACGTTATCATGTGCCGTGTTATACCTGTGTCAGTGTGTCGCCGTGGCAGGTGGAGCTGATGCTGGGTTGGGACGTGTTATACCTGTGTCTGTGTGTCGCCGTGTCAGGTGCAGCTGATGCTGGGTTGTGACGTGTTATACCTGTGTCTGTGTGTCGCCGTGTCAGGTGGAGCTGATGCTGGGTTGTGACGTGTTATACCTGTGTCTGTGTGTCGCCGTGTCAGGTGCAGCTGATGCTGGGTTGTGACGTGTCATACCTGTGTCTGTGTGTCGCCGTGTCAGGTGGAGCTGATGCTGGGTTGTGACGTTATCATGTGCCGTGTTATACCTGTGTCTGTGTGTCGCCGTGTCAGGTGGAGCTGATGCTGGGTTGTGACGTGTTATACCTGTGTCTGTGTGTCGCCGTGTCAGGTGCAGCTGATGCTGGGTTGTGACGTGTTATACCTGTGTCTGTGTGTCGCCGTGTCAGGTGGAGCTGATGCTGGGTTGTGACGTTATCATGTGCCGTGTTATACCTGTGTCTGTGTGTCGCCGTGTCAGGTGGAGCTGATGCTGGGTTGTGCCGTGTTATACCTGTGTCTGTGTGTCGCCGTGTCAGGTGGAGCTGATGCTGGGTTGTGACGTGTTATACCTGTGTCTGTGTGTCGCCGTGTCAGGTGGAGCTGATGCTGGGTTGTGACGTTAGCATGTGCCGTGTTATACCTGTGTCTGTGTGTCGCCGTGTCAGGTGGAGCTGATGCTGGGTTGTGACGTGTTATACCTGTGTCTGTGTGTCGCCGTATCAGGTACAGCTGATGCTGGGTTGTGACGTGTCATACCTGTGTCTGTGTGTCGCTGTGTCAGGTGGAGCTGATGCTGGGTTGTGACGTGTTATACCTGTGTCTGTGTGTCGCCGTGTCAGGTGGAGCTGATGCTGGGTTGTGACGTGTTATACCTGTGTCTGTGTGTCGCCGTGTCAGGTGGAGCTGATGCTGGGTTGTGACGTGTTATACCTGTGTCTGTGTGTCGCCGTGTCAGGTACAGCTGATGCTGGGTTGTGACGTGTTATACCTGTGTCTGTGTGTCGCCGTGGCAGGTGGAGCTGATGCTGGGTTGTGCCGTGTTATACCTGTGTCTGTGTGTCGCCGTGTCAGGTGGAGCTGATGTTGGGTTGTGACGTGTTATACCTGTGTCAGTGTGTCGCTGTGTCAGGTGGAGCTGATGTTGGGTTGTGACGTTATCATGTGCCGTGTCATACCTGTGTCTGTGTGTCGCCGTATCAGGTACAGCTGATGCTGGGTTGTGACGTGTTATACCTGTGTCTGTGTGTCGCCGTGTCAGGTGGAGCTGATGCTGGGTTGTGACGTTATCATGTGCCGTGTTATACCTGTGTCTGTGTGTCGCCGTGTCAGGTGGAGCTGATGCTGGGTTGTGACGTTATCATGTGCCGTGTCATACCTGTGTCTGTGTGTCGCCGTGTCAGGTGGAGCTGATGCTGGGTTGTGACGTTATCATGTGCCGTGTTATACCTGTGTCTGTGTGTCGCCGTGGCAGGTGGAGCTGATGCTGGGTTGTGACGTTATCATGTGACGTGTCATACCTGTGTCTGTGTGTCGCCGTATCAGGTACAGCTGATGCTGGGTTGTGACGTGTTATACCTGTGTCTGTGTGTCGCCGTGTCAGGTGCAGCTGATGCTGGGTTGTGACGTGTTATACCTGTATCTGTGTGTCGCCGTGTCAGGTGGAGCTGATGCTGGGTTGTGACGTGTTATACCTGTGTCTGTGTGTCGCCGTGGCAGGTACAGCTGATGCTGGGTTGTGACGTGTTATACCTGTGTCTGTGTGTCGCCGTGTCAGGTACAGCTGATGCTGGGTTGTGACGTGTTATACCTGTGTCTGTGTGTCGCCGTGTCAGGTACAGCTGATGCTGGGTTGTGACGTGTTATACCTGTGTCTGTGTGTCGCCGTGTCAGGTGCAGCTGATGCTGGGTTGTGACGTGTTATACCTGTGTCTGTGTGTCGCTGTGTCAGGTGCAGCTGATGCTGGGTTGTGACGTGTTATACCTGTGTCTGTGTGTCGCCGTGTCAGGTGGAGCTGATGCTGGGTTGTGACGTTATCATGTGCCGTGTTATACCTGTGTCTGTGTGTCGCTGTGTCGGGTGGAGCTGATGCTGGGTTGTGACGTTATCATGTGCCGTGTTATACCTGTGTCTGTGTGTCGCCGTGTCAGGTGGAGCTGATGCTGGGTTGTGACGTGTTATACCTGTGTCTGTGTGTCGCCGTGTCAGGTGCAGCTGATGCTGGGTTGTGACGTGTTATACCTGTGTCTGTGTGTCGCTGTGTCAGGTGTAGCTGATGCTGGGTTGTGACGTTATCATGTGCCTTGTTATACCTGTGTCTGTGTGTCGCCGTGTCAGGTGGAGCTGATGCTGTGTTGTGACGTTATCATGTGCCGTGTCATACCTGTGTCTGTGTGTCGCCGTGGCAGGTGGAGCTGATGCTGGGTTGTGACGTTATCATGTGACGTGTCATACCTGTGTCTGTGTGTCGCCGTATCAGGTACAGCTGATGCTGGGTTGTGACGTGTTATACCTGTGTCTGTGTGTCGCCGTGTCAGGTGCAGCTGATGCTGGGTTGTGACGTGTTATACCTGTGTCTGTGTGTCGCCGTGTCAGGTGGAGCTGATGCTGGGTTGTGACGTGTTATACCTGTGTCTGTGTGTCGCCGTGTCAGGTGCAGCTGATGCTGGGTTGTGACGTGTCATACCTGTGTCTGTGTGTCGCCGTGTCAGGTGGAGCTGATGCTGGGTTGTGACGTTATCATGTGCCGTGTTATACCTGTGTCTGTGTGTCGCCGTGTCAGGTGGAGCTGATGCTGGGTTGTGACGTGTTATACCTGTGTCTGTGTGTCGCCGTGTCAGGTGCAGCTGATGCTGGGTTGTGACGTGTTATACCTGTGTCTGTGTGTCGCCGTGTCAGGTGGAGCTGATGCTGGGTTGTGACGTTATCATGTGCCGTGTTATACCTGTGTCTGTGTGTCGCCGTGTCAGGTACAGCTGATGCTGGGTTGTGACGTGTTATACCTGTGTCTGTGTGTCGCCGTGTCAGGTACAGCTGATGCTGGGTTGTGACGTGTTATACCTGTGTCTGTGTGTCGCCGTGTCAGGTGGAGCTGATGCTGGGTTGTGACGTTATCATGTGCCGTGTTATACCTGTGTCTGTGTGTCGCCGTGTCAGGTACAGCTGATGCTGGGTTGTGACGTGTTATACCTGTGTCTGTGTGTCGCCGTGTCAGGTGCAGCTGATGCTGGGTTGTGACGTGTTATACCTGTGTCTGTGTGTCGCCGTGTCAGGTGCAGCTGATGCTGGGTTGTGACGTGTTATATCTGTGTCTGTGTGTCGCCGTGTCAGGTGGAGCTGATGCTGGGTTGTGACGTGTTATACCTGTGTCTGTGTGTCGCCGTGTCAGGTACAGCTGATGCTGGGTTGTGACGTGTTATACCTGTGTCTGTGTGTCGCCGTGGCAGGTGGAGCTGATGCTGGGTTGTGACGTGTCTACCTGTCTGTGTGTCGCCGTGTCAGGTGGAGCTGATGCTGGGTTGTGACGTTATCATGTGCCGTGTTATACCTGTGTCTGTGTGTCGCCGTGGCAGGTGGAGCTGATGCTGGGTTGTGACGTGTCTACCTGTCTGTGTGTCGCCGTGTCAGGTGGAGCTGATGCTGGGTTGTGACGTTATCATGTGCCGTGTTATACCTGTGTCTGTGTGTCGCCGTGTCAGGTACAGCTGATGCTGGGTTGTGACGTGTTATACCTGTGTCTGTGTGTCGCCGTGTCAGGTACAGCTGATGCTGGGTTGTGACGTGTCATACCTGTGTCTGTGTGTCGCCGTGGCAGGTGGAGCTGATGCTGGGTTGTGACGTTATCATGTGACGTGTTATACCTGTGTCTGTGTGTCGCCGTGGCAGGTGGAGCTGATGCTGGGTTGTGACGTTATCATGTGACGTGTTATACCTGTGTCTGTGTGTCGCCGTGTCAGGTACAGCTGATGCTGGGTTGTGACGTTATCATGTGCCGTGTCATACCTGTGTCTGTGTGTCGCCGTATCAGGTACAGCTGATGCGGTCCGAGCTGAACTGTGTCGTGGCGGAGAGAGACAACCTGGCCGCCCAGCTGCAGCGACTGCAGGCCATCGAGTCCGGCCGGCCCTGACACCGCCGGCCGAAGCTGATCAGGGCACAGTGACGGGCCCTGACACCGCCAGCCAGGGGCACAGTGACGGGCCCTGACACCGCCAGGGGCACAGTGACGGGCCCTGACACCGCCAGGGGCACCGTGACGGGCCCTGACACCGCCGGCCGCAGCTGATCAGGGCACAGTGACAGAGCGGCAGGCCGGCAGAATAACCAGCCCGTCCTGAATGCAGTGCTGGCCGCGTCCTCGGAAGTGAATTGACGCCGCCCGTCGGCCGCCCGTCCGTTGGTGTGTCCGCTTGTGAAGCTACACCACGCCATAAGGGATCGGCGGTTCATTGTGCGGGGATGTGTACCCGCTCTGAACCAAAGTCAACCGTCCGGCGGATGGCCCGGTCGCGGCCGGGGCCGAGCCGCTGTGATGCAAGGTATTGCTTACAGATTGCCATTCTGGTCACTGCTCTAGTCGACATGTTTTGTTTTGCTTCAGCGTAGGTAAGTGTAGTGAAATGTGTTGCACCAGTGTCTGATATTGTCAACATTGTGTGTATGTTTCTGTTCGATCTCCACAAACTAGCTAGTCGGAGCGTAGTAACTGGCGGACACATAGTCAGCTAGTTCAGAAGGAAGAGCGGTGCGCCGGCAGCTGTGTCGCTGCAGCGTGGTGTTCAGAAGGAAGAGCGGTGCGCCGGCAGCTGTGTCGCTGCAGCGTGGTGTTCGGAAGGAAGAGCGGTGCGCCGGCAGCTGTGTCGCTGCAGCGTGGTGTTCAGAAGGAAGAGCGGTGCGCCGGCAGCTGTGTCGCTGCAGCGTGGTGTTCAGAAGGAAGAGCGGTGCGCCGGCAGCTGTGTCGCTGCAGCGTGGTGTTCAGAAGGAAGAGCGGTGCGCCGGCAGCTGTGTCGCTGCAGCGTGGTGTTCAGAAGGAAGAGCGGTGCGCCGGCAGCTGTGTCGCTGCAGCGTGGTGTTCAGAAGGAAGAGCGGTGCGCCAGCAGCTGTGTCGCTGCAGCGTGGTGTTCGGAAGGAAGAGCGGTGCGCCGGCAGCTGTGTCGCTGCAGCGTGGTGTTCAGAAGGAAGAGCGGTGCGCCGGCAGCTGTGTCGCTGCAGCGTGGTGTTCAGAAGGAAGAGCGGTGCGCCGTGGGTGTCCGTCGTCTCGTCCTGCGTGTCGCAGCTGTGTCGCAGCTGTGTCGCAGCTGTGTCGCAGCTGTGTCGCAGCTGTGTCGCAGCTGTGTCGCAGCTGTGTCGCAGCTGTGTCGCAGCTGTGTGGCAGCTGTGTCGCAGCCGTGTCGCAGCTGTGTCGCTGCTGTGTCGCAGCCGTGTCGCAGCTGTGTCGCAGCTGTGTCGCAGCTGTGTCGCAGCTGTGTCGCTGCTGTGTCGCAGCCGTGTCGCAGCCGTGTCGCTGCCGTGTCGCTGCCGTGTCGCAGCTGTGTCGCTGCCGAGTCGCAGCTGTGTCGCAGCTGTGTCGCTGCTGTGTCGCAGCTGTGACACACAGGTTGCAGCTGTGTCGCTGCAGCGTGGTGTGAGCATTGTTATCATCTGCTTCGTCGAAGGACCAGTTTCAGTTCAGTTCAGCGAACAATTAAAACACATTGTACAGGTGTACTGATCGGTCATTTAATGGCCAGTCACTCCACTCAAAATTAAACATTGACGTGATATTCATTAGCGCTATGTATTCACCTGATGCACACTGTTCCATGGCCGTCTTCGCATGTCATTCCATCGCCAACTTAGTGCGCTATACACTTATACAGTGTCTGCACATCTTTGCGATTTAATTTGGTATTATGTGGTCCCATTGGGCGAATCTGTCCGAATTGCCAGTAACTTTTAGTGAATTGCTGAGCGAACATCCTGAGTTGTGCGTTTCTGGGTAAGGCATGCTTCAGTTCAATGTGAAACTTTTCAGAGTGGTTTGTAAATCCCGTTTTGCAATACATTTATATCATATGAACTCTCAAGTCTCAACACAGTCTTATCGTTACTGATCTGACCGGGTGCTTGGTTCCAGCCCTTGTCGCTGTCTTATCGTTACACAGTCTTATCGTTACTGATCTGACCGGGTGCTTGGTTCCGGCCCTTGTCGCTGTCCTATCCTTATCGTTACTCAGTCTTATCTCGTGACTGATCTGAACGGTGGTTGGGGGGGGGGGGGGCAAATCCCCAAAAGTCTCACATAATTATGAAAACTCGGATTTCGCATGCTTATGCATTGAGAGCTGATTTTAAACAGATTTTCCTTAGTAAAAGTTGCTTAGATTGCTTTCTATATCAGGAAATGTGTCAATTTTGCGCCGATTTCAGGCGGTTTGGGGAGCCATGGCCCTTTTGCCCCCCCCCCCCCCCCCTAGATCCGCCCATGCATGCGACTCAAGAAAGTGGGTAAATGTCTGAAAATACATCTTACATCAGATGGAAGTAGGCCCACATCGCTGTAGGAATGCGTCTTCATGAGGTAGGGGAGACCGGTGTCAAATGTAACACAGGGCAATGGCAACAGTGGCCATAGTTCCGAAACCCGCCCCGATGGACGGTGCTGGCGGCACAACCGGATAGGATGCGCAGTAAGTAACATATGGCTGCCTTTCCTCACGGGGTTTGAAAACGGTGCGGCAAGTGAGTCAAGTGCCGTTCATAATTGTGTTTTTGAGGGTGTCTTGAAACTGTTTTAATTTTTGAATATGATTAGCTCATTCCTGTATCTTATTAGGTATGTATTTGTAAAGGGAAGTGTCGACCTTGGTAGATTCGAGCGAATGCTATAAAATGACTAAACAGAGTACGCAGATAATTATTCTGCTATTAATTTGTCATAATATTCATGAAATATTGTATTTATGTATTAATCCCTCTGGCACCTAAGGTATGCAAATGGTAGGACGCGAAAGTAGGCCGATTTAACACTATTTGAATAGAGAGCGTGTGACGTCACGTGCCCGTGACATCACGCATTTCGCTGCCTACCCCGGACGGGTCTACCTAGTCTCTATGGCCTTGAGGCCGAGCTTAGCTTTTATGCGTATCGTAATCAGGAGGTGAAACTTTATCACGTTGTAGATTTTTTAGCGAAATCGTAGGGGTCCGCCCCAATTACCTTGACCTTTGTCCCATTGTAACTTCTTAACTAAGGCGGGCCGAGCTTATATTTTATGCGTATCGTAACCAGGAGGTGAAACTGTATCATATTGTAGATTTTCAGTGAAATCGTATGGGTCCGCTCCACATTACCTCGACCTTTGACCCATTGTAACTTCTTAACTAGGTCGGGCCGAGCTTAGCTTTTATGCTCATCATAATCAGGACGTTAAGTTCTATCATTTAGGAGATTTTGGGCCCAATCTGAGGGGTCCGTTTCAGTTTGAATATCAATCTGCTGAACCTGCTGCTATCTTGACCAGCGTCCCACATTCAGCCTATATTCAGCCCAGCCTAGATTCAGGCTACTATATGTAGGGAAAAACCTTTATCGCCTCATTTCTCCCTAACCAAACAAGCAATAGCGTGTTTAGGGATATCAATCGAAAGTATTCATCAGCCCAAAGACAGCCGTGCCGAAAAAATCGGCACTTTTCCCATAGGAAAAGTTATATGCAAAACTATATTTTGGGCCTATGATAGGACCCCTACGATTTTCTTCAAAATCGGCACAGACACTCTTCTCTACGAGGCAAGTAATCTGGCTGAAGAGACTACCATTTGCATTGAAGTCTAAGGGGTCAACACCCTACTTTCTAAGGGGTGAAATCTACTTTCCCCATTTTCCCCCAAATTATATTTTCAAAACTGCTCGAAATGGGTATCAATCGAATGCATAAATAAGTCGCTAACTTCACGGACGTATCGGACAGCAAGTAGACGACTACAGACCGAGCGTCACACATTTTAGAAGTGTTTCGAGTTGTGATGTTTTATCTACTTTAGTACAGATGGGTCATGTTCAACAAGTGAGTGTTCTAGGCCTGGGAAGTCCTGTTAGATAGTTTGTTTAGCATGAAAAGGGGTTAGAGATGTGATTTTTAACCCAGGAAGAGCTCAGGGAGTAAGGAACCAGTTTTTATTTTCCATAAAAGTTGCTACCGATAAAAGTTGATATCACTACACCATTCGTAACATGGTACAATTGACCCCGGTTGCTGTTACAATCGACCCCGTACCTACCTGGGGTCGATTGTAACAGCTGAAGTGACTTCATAACGAAATTTCGACCCATAAAAGCAGTTATTTCGGAATCATTTCACATCTGCTACAAAGACAAAACAACAAGGTTTGTAAAAATCTGAGAAATAGCTCTCTAGCTCAACACGTTTTCGCTCCAGAATCGAAAATGTAAAAGCAAAATGTTGCAATGGACCCCGGTCTCCCCGGTATCTCTATCATATTTTGTTAGGATCTAAAAATACTACTTTATCCACGCTAATTTAGGTACTTGCGAAAAATGAATGAAGTGCAGTCTAAGGCCAAATGAAGATCAATTTTACTAAGCTGATTCATGTGAAGCTGCTGTTGGGATTTCGCCAGTCAAATGTGCAATTCAAGGCAATATGCTTCACGGTGTACAAAGTGCACTTACCGATCGCAAATTTCCCCATGACATCAACGAAATATTGCATGCGCAATATGAATATGAACATTGTCCAGTCAAATGTGCATCTTTGAACCGAGCGATCGCGGTGATTCTTGCAGGACTAAATAATTTATATGTCAAGCACCTTCGCAAACATCGCACGAGCCGAACCTAAATCCCAGCATGCAAACAGATATCGCGGGCGGGAACTAAGAATTCAACGCATGACAAAATTCGTATATTTAACATTCAAATCATGTAATACATTCCAGGAGCATCGTAGAATGTGGTCACTTTTTGGACATTTTCAATACATCCTCGGGAGGCGTTCTCGACACGGGAGCGTCCCTCTCCCGAGCAGTGCCTACTTGAGCTAAGCCCGTCTCCAGTTCAGCACCATGGCCGTCGAGTCGCCGATCTCTCGCAGGCGCAGCTGCACCGACATCCCGTGTTTGGTGGTGTTTGTCGGATTCCTTGTCGGCTGGGTGGTTGTCGCCGGCATCGCCATGTCTAAGGGCTCCATCAAACGCTTCACTATGCCGTCCGACAGCAACGATAACATTTGCGGTGTCGACAAGGGGTTCGAGAAGAGGCCTTACCTCCTGTTCTTCGACTTGACCAAGTGTGCGCACTCCACGGCCGCCATCTTTGGCTGTCCGACACCACAAATGTGTGTCGAGAAATGTCCAAGCTCATACTTCTTCGGCGCCGTGCCCGCGCTTCTCACCAATGCTAAACTTGACCCGCGAATCGCTACCAAGCTCAAGGCGAGCCTGCGCTACTGCCTTCCTGGCGTGAACCGGACCCAGCTGACATACGCGCGCCTCGTTGACGGCTACCACTGTGCGCCCTGGTACGTGTACTCGACACCGGTGGCCAGACGCTGCCTGCCGGGGAACATCGCGAAGTCCGTCTCCCAGCTGAACCATTTGTCCCGTGAGATGCACGAGGGGTTGGCCGGCACCGTGGCGCGGTTCCTCAGTCAGCCCGGCCAGCAGATCCAGCTGATGGTGGCGCCACGAACCAACGTCACCACCGGCACCAGCACTAGCCCTGCCACCAACGTTACTGTTGGCACCAACACCACTCAGTCGACCAACGTGACGCTGTCCGGCGAGCCGGAGACCGGCGAGGGTGAAACCATCACCAGACGCGTCCTGCGGGTGAGTGCAGCTGACACCGGAGCGCGGCCGCACCGCCATAATACACTATTGCACTAAGGTGGTAACAAATCACCACATGCCAGCCTGGCACAGGTCAAAGGTGCCCTACAAGGCACAAAATAGGTACTTATTGATACGAATTATCAGCTGTTGTGTTATTACTCAGTGTTCAGCTGATATGTTATTGCACGAAAACAACTGTGACCAGGGGCGGCGCTACCGGGGGGGGGGGGGGGGGGGGACGTGTCCCCCATCTTCAGATAGCGGGGTACAGTACCCCCTATCCTAGTAACGTTTCGCTGGAAAAAATGTACTCCGTGTATATAATTTCCTGCATGTGTCGCCAATATTTTCCATGTTGAAGCTCAATCAAATTTGGTGACATTGCATACCTACAAATATGACGACCCTGAGACCATGGACTACTCTGTCATGCTGAAAATTATGCGTTTTCAATCTAACATGTGGATGGTGTGTACAGTGTGTTTGACCGATAATAGTCGCAATACGATAATAGTCCGATAATAGTCGGCTTTGGACGGAAAGTATGGCCCAAAAACTCAAATACCTTAATTTTGACCTAACATGTGACCTTATTTTTAACCATTTCGCGTATGCTTTAGATGCGTCTCATTAACCCTCGCCCGGGTAGGGGGGGGGGGTGGATGCCACCTCCCCCCTCGGTTTTTCTGGAATAACTCGTAGTTTCCAACCGATTTCGATGCAACTTTCAGTACCCTACTTTTGACAAAATTTTCCACTTACTCGAAAATTTTGAATTTCTAACCCACATGACCCGTGACCTATGACCTGTTTCTCATGGTCATGTCAGGCGCAACTGGCGTCCCGCAGTATCGATGCTTGTAACTTCTGCAGTTTTCGAGTGTTCGTTGTTCAGGAGCATATGCACAGGTGTTTCCAGGTGACAGTTGTGGTTTTCACTGAGATTGTGACCTCGATTGACCTTTTCAGAGGTCAACTGAGGTCATTGAACTCCGATGACCTCCGATGACTTTTTTGGGCTTCTGGCGGTTTCTAGGACATTTTGTGGCGCTGATTTCAAATTTGAGATCCATTTTACATAATATGTTCCACTGGGGTCATGCGCTTCCACAGGTCAACCGAGGTCACTGACCTCAGAAGACCTGAATGACCTTTTTGGAATCTGGCAGTTTTTAGGTCATTTTGTGACGCTGATTACGAATTTGGCACCCATTAAGCATTATGATAAGCTCATTCACGATTCTAGCTCGATAAAATTCAATTTATACGCATTTTCAATTTTGATGACATTTGGGTCATTGACATGACCTCAGAGGTCACCTAATGACCCAAGACCTTAAAATCGGGTATCAGCGGCTTCCTTTCGTCACAAGCAACACGCTCGTCTTTGAATCAAAGCTCTAGCTCAATTAGGGGCGAAACGCTAAGGGGGGGGGGGGTCGTACCACCTCCCCCCCCCCCCCTACCCGAACACGTAGTGATTTTGCCCTACCCGGGCGAGGGTTAACAGCTTTCGATTGCCTCCTTGCGCGTCTCGCTGCGGCTATTGGTTCGGAAGATAACGAGGGGGCAGAATCTGCCTCCCCGCGGGGCGTGTTTGACTGAATACCCCAGCGCGGCGGGTAGCGGGTTAACCCGCGCCGTGCCGGTGCTCGGCGCCACCTTCGCCGTGCCGGGGGGGGGGGGGGGGGCGTTTAGTCACCCCCTCTAACTCGAACACTGAAAGGGCTAGAAAGACGCGGAAAAAGGCATTCGAAAGCCATCGACAAGCACATTCTAAAGTATTTCAGATATTTTTTTCCTAAAGCCAATAATGAGGTCACCAGAGGTCATCATATTAGTAAAGTAACCTTGGGGAAGACGTGCCTCGACGAGACAAACACTTTGGTGTTAATTTCACTTTTCTATCGTCATTATGTCCAGAGTTATTGACAACTGTTGGTGAACTCGGATGACCTCAGCTGGCCCTGTAGGGGGTCACTGAACAAAAATGGCACTTAGGTCATCCAAAATGGCCTATAATAACATGATTCAGAAGGAATTATACTGATATCTTGCATATCCTTGGAATAGGAAGTATTTTAATATTTCCCCATTGACTTATAATAGGGGGGTCACGAAATTGACCCGACCTTAGGTCGCTCATATACAAAATTCAAGATACACGAATTGTAGATATGTATGACCTTATGAAATCCTGTAAGTGTAAAACCGATCATCCAAAAAATGTGACTGTGGTACGACCACAAGTTTTTTTTTGGAGGTGGGGTCACGTGACCTGGTCTGGTGACCTGACCTGAGATGACCCAATGTTTTAAAAAAACATAAGGTGGGCAATTGATGCCCGAACAGCTGTACCAAAAACGGCGGCGCTGTGCGCTGCCGTTTTTCCGCTATCCTCGAAAAACCTGAGGGGGTGTCTAACCCCCCCCCCCCCCCCGGCACGGCGCGGGTTAATGCAGCACTAATACTGAATGTTTCGTGGCCCTAAAACATTAATCTTCAATCATGCCAGGTAAAATGCCAGGCATCAACATCACTTGGCATTCAGTAGCCGTGTTCAAGAAAACATGTGTACGGCGTGTACAGTGTGTTTCACCCTAGTATCGCACAAAGTGCTCTCAAAGGTATAATGCATCACCCGCATACGCAAAAGTAAAATTGTAAGCAAAGATCAAGGTCAGGTCACAAAGGTCACTATTGGCAAGAGGTCTACGAAAGCTATGCGACGCATGTTTCATGGGTTATTTTACACGTATAATTATATAGTTGCAGCCATTTTCACAACCTGACCCCATATAATGGCCCCCAGGTCAAAATCAGGTCACATAAGGTCAAAATTTGAAATTGATTAAAGGGAGATAATCACCTTTTTCACAATAATGGAGTTAGCCCCTGCAATCGATAGACGAGGCCAAAATATGATGTATTGGCCGGCCTGTATTGGGCCCTTCCTGCTTCCAGCATGTCGAGGGCCCTACCGACCTGTAGAGGGCCTTCTTCCAGCCTTTAGGGGCCCTGTCGGTCTGTAGAGTGCCCAGCCAATCTATAGAGGGCTCTCTGCCGGCCTTTAGATGGCCCTGCCGGCCTTTAGAGGGCCCTGACGGTCTTTAGAGGGCCCTGTCAGCCTTTAGAGGGCCCTGCCGATCTGTAGATCGCCCTGACAATCTGCAGAGGGACTCTGCCGGCATTTAGAGGGCCCTGTCGACCTATAGAGGGCCCTCTTCCAGTCTTTAGGGGCCCTGTCGAACTGCAGTGTCCCAGCCAACCTGTAGATGGCGCTCTGTCGGCCTTTAGAGGGCCCTGCCGATCCGCAGATGGCCATCTGCCGGCCTTTAGAGGCCCCTGCCGATCTGTAGAGGGCCTCTGCTGGCCTTTAGAGGGTCCTGTGGTGGTAGAGGTGGTCTGCCGGTCGAGCGCCCGTGAGGCTCTCGAAGGAAGACCAGTCAAAGTTCTCATTGTTTTTCAGTGTATGCTAGTAACGTCTGAGAGGAGTACAAGGCATTTACAACGTACGAGTATTAACCCGGCATTGGCTGGGGTCTCAGCCGAACGCCATTGGCGGAGGGGTTTCGCCCCCCCCCCCCCTGGTTATCTTTCGAACCAATCACCGCAGCTTCGACCTGCAGAGGTGGCCAAAGATCTCGTCTGGACACACATCCAGACAAACACGTTGGCCCGTACTTTCCTGAACCGAGGTCACTGACCTCAGAAGACCTGAAATGACCTTTTTGGAATCTGGCAGTTTTAAGGTCATTTTGTGACGCTGATTACGAATTTGGCACCCATTAAGCATTATGATAAGCTCATTCACGATTCTAGCTCCATAAAATTCAATTTATACGCATTTTCAATTTTGATGACATTTGGGTCATTGACATGACCTCAGAGGTCACCTAATGACCCAAGACCTTAAAATCGGGTATCAGCGGCTTCCTTTCGTCACAAGCAACACGCTCGTCTTTGAATCAAAGCTCTAGCTCAATTAGGGGCGAAACGCTAAGGGGGGGGGGGGGGGTCGTACCACCTCCCCCCCCCCCTACCCGAACACGTAGTGATTTTGCCCTACCCGGGCGAGGGTTAACAGCTTTCGATTGCCTCCTTGCGCGTCTCGCTGCGGCTATTGGTTCGGAAGATAACGAGGGGGCAGAATCTGCCTCCCCGCGGGGCGTGTTTGACTGAATACCCCAGCGCGGCGGGTAGCGGGTTAACCCGCGCCGTGCCGGTGCTCGGCGCCACCTTCGCCGTGCCGGGGGGGGGGGGCGTTTAGTCACCCCCTCTAACTCGAACACTGAAAGGGCTAGAAAGACGCGGAAAAAGGCATTCGAAAGCCATCGACAAGCACATTCTAAAGTATTTCAGATATTTTTTTCCTAAAGCCAATAATGAGGTCACCAGAGGTCATCATATTAGTAAAGTAACCTTGGGGAAGACGTGCCTCGACGAGACAAACACTTTGGTGTTAATTTCACTTTTCTATCGTCATTATGTCCAGAGTTATTGACAACTGTTGGTGAACTCGGATGACCTCAGCTGGCCCTGTAGGGGGTCACTGAACAAAAATGGCACTTAGGTCATCCAAAATGGCCTATAATAACATGATTCAGAAGGAATTATACTGATATCTTGCATATCCTTGGAATAGGAAGTATTTTAATATTTCCCCATTGACTTATAATAGGGGGGTCACGAAATTGACCCGACCTTAGGTCGCTCATATACAAAATTCAAGATACACGAATTGTAGATATGTATGACCTTATGAAATCCTGTAAGTGTAAAACCGATCATCCAAAAAATGTGACTGTGGTACGACCACAAGTTTTTTTTTGGAGGTGGGGTCACGTGACCTGGTCTGGTGACCTGACCTGAGATGACCCAATGTTTTTAAAAAACATAAGGTGGGCAATTGATGCCCGAACAGCTGTACCAAAAACGGCGGCGCTGTGCGCTGCCGTTTTTTCGCTATCCTCGAAAAACCTGAGGGGGTGTCTAACCCCCCCCCCCCCCGGCACGGCGCGGGTTAATGCAGCACTAATACTTAATGTTTCGTGGCCCTAAAACATTAATCTTCAATCATGCCAGGTAAAATGCCAGGCATCAACATCACTTGGCATTCAGTAGCCGTGTTCAAGAAAACATGTGTACGGCGTGTACAGTGTGTTTCACCCTAGTATCGCACAAAGTGCTCTCAAAGGTATAATGCATCACCCGCATACGCAAAAGTAAAATTGTAAGCAAAGATCAAGGTCAGGTCACAAAGGTCACTATTGGCAAGAGGTCTACGAAAGCTATGCGACGCATGTTTCATGGGTTATTTTACACGTATAATTATATAGTTGCAGCCATTTTCACAACCTGACCCCATATAATGGCCCCCAGGTCAAAATCAGGTCACATAAGGTCAAAATTTGAAATTGATTAAAGGGAGATAATCACCTTTTTCACAATAATGGAGTTAGCACCTGCAATCGATAGACGAGGCCAAAATATGATGTATTGGCCGGCCTGTATTGGGCCCTTCCTGCTTCCAGCATGTCGAGGGCCCTACCGACCTGTAGAGGGCCTTCTTCCAGCCTTTAGGGGCCCTGTCGGTCTGTAGAGTGCCCAGCCAATCTATAGAGGGCTCTCTGCCGGCCTTTAGATGGCCCTGCCGGCCTTTAGAGGGCCCTGACGGTCTTTAGAGGGCCCTGTCAGCCTTTAGAGGGCCCTGCCGATCTGTAGATCGCCCTGACAATCTGCAGAGGGACTCTGCCGGCATTTAGAGGGCCCTGTCGACCTATAGAGGGCCCTCTTCCAGTCTTTAGGGGCCCTGTCGAACTGCAGTGTCCCAGCCAACCTGTAGATGGCGCTCTGTCGGCCTTTAGAGGGCCCTGCCGATCCGCAGATGGCCATCTGCCGGCCTTTAGAGGCCCCTGCCGATCTGTAGAGGGCCTCTGCTGGCCTTTAGAGGGTCCTGTGGTGGTAGAGGTGGTCTGCCGGTCGAGCGCCCGTGAGGCTCTCGAAGGAAGACCAGTCAAAGTTCTCATTGTTTTTCAGTGTATGCTAGTAACGTCTGAGAGGAGTACAAGGCATTTACAACGTACGAGTATTAACCCGGCATTGGCTGGGGTCTCAGCCGAACGCCATTGGCGGAGGGGTTTCGCCCCCCCCCCCCTGGTTATCTTTCGAACCAATCACCGCAGCTTCGACCTGCAGAGGTGGCCAAAGATCTCGTCTGGACACACATCCAGACAAACACGTTGGCCCGTACTTTCCTGAGCGACCCCCCCCCCCCACCAGTGGAAATCTTCGAATTCCGAGAAAAAAACATGTAAACATCTTGCTCGTCCTTCTATGATTTTGAATTAGAAGCGCCTTAACGAGACAAACACGATGGCGTAAAAAATAGTGTCTTATCTTCATTAGGTAAAAAGTTATTTGATAAAAACTGTTTTTCCAAAAACAGTTTTTGTTTTCATTTGATGACCTCTGGAGCCTAAAATATTGATCTGAGTTCAAATTGAGGACAATTGGCGATTGCATATTGTAAGAGCTTTCGATTGATTTATTTTCGTTTGCTCCTAGCTATCATAGTTCCCGAGATATTTGGGGGTTTCTGGAGCGAAGTCTCTAAAACTGGAAAATTTGACCTTTGATGAACTCTGGTGACCTCAATATTGACCTGACCTAAACAAAGAAAGATACGCCTTCGATAGAGCTTGTCTCGAGCTATCCAATGCCGTTTTCCGCTTGTCGCTACGTTGCATGGTTTTCCAGACTTTAGGGGGAGGGGCGGACCCTCCCCCCCCCCCCCTACAGGGCGTGTGATTATCAGAGGCCCTCCAGGGCGCGTATTAAGATATGACTATCATTTTGTAGAAACCCCTCGTATCACAATGTGGTGTATTTTCTTTCAAGAAAATGTATAAGCAAACGATATCCAAAGCTTTCTGTAAATCAAGATATAAGGAGCATATTATTTCGTTATTTTGTAGAGATTTTGTAACTTCATCGTACATGTGCACAATCGGCATGTACGTACTGTGTTGTTTCCTTAATCCGCATTGAAGAAGATTCAGGATATTATTTTGATTAACCCGCGCCCCGCTGGAGGTGGCAGAATCTGCCCCCCCCTGATTTTTTCAATAACTTGAAACAAATGATAGATATCGATGTCAACCTTTCAGTACCATATGCTGCATCAATTCTACGTCTTATCACATCATTTCAATGCAAATAGCGGAGTACTTTGGGAGATGATAACGTTTTAAAGGAAATAGTTCACCTTGGAATTTTTTACCAAACACGATTTGATTATATTTTTTAATACAATTTCTTTTTATATTGTCAAAAATGGCCTTATATCGCGCCGATTCAGGACAGTAGGCCGTAAATTTGTATTGTTTATCGAAACTATATGCATACTCTCTGAGTCAGAGTCCTGACGTCACGCGAATGTAAAAAAAAATGATTCAGCCAATCAGATTCGAAAGTAAGTATACTGTAAGGATAGACTCGCATTGGAGATGTGCCAACCGGCGGCCGGCGGTTCGCTTGCTATCACCAACTGCAAGCTGATTGGCTGATGGTATAGCCTCTGCCCGGGCTAGACTGGTTCTAGCCCGGGCAGAGGCTATACCATCAACATTACATACATACAACATACATACAACATTCTTTCGCCAGCACCGCATTCCTTCGCCAACAAAATCAAATATATTCGGATGGAGAGTCTTTTCAGTCAAGAAAACTTGCAGATAGGGGTTTCCCAACACGGGCTACAAAACTGCTATCCCAGTTTAAAACTAATGTTGAAGGTGAACTATTTCCTTTAATCACGTCATGTCATGCCATTTTTGGTGGAAAACAATAATTGTTGGGAAAATCGTAGAAAATCGAGTTTTGAAGCAAATTGCAAAAAAAAAAAACACCGAAAGAAAGGAAATGACATTATATTGGCAATGGCTATCGCGGATTTGCGAAATTTCGAGCTTTTGACTCCCCCACCCAAAAAAAAATTGTCGAAAGCTATTTGTCGTTGTTTTACATCAACATACTGTACTGTTTTAATTATGTGGGCCCCCCTTGGCTACGAGGGCCCATCTGATCCCATTTGGCCGCCCCCTGGGCCTATTCTGCCTACGCCCCTGAACGGTAGCCAAATAAATTGTTGCTAACCAAATCAAAAGGTGATTATCTCCCTTTAATATAAATCAAAAAGGCATTTTCTAGACCAGTTTGCTCTCAGAAATACAGCGGTGGCATTTATTTGTCCGTATCTGGTCAATAAAAGCCCAAAAACGTAACTTAAAAAAATGACGTCATGAGTTACTTATACTTAGGAAGCTACAAGTCAGTCAAAAATAAAGATATTGATTTGAAATTTGGTTTGGGTATCGTCCATACTTAGTTATCCCATGTATATTCGTTTTTTTGTTTAATATCTTCAAATGTTATGTTTTTGTGGGAATTTTTCCGAAAAAATCAGTTTGTTTATTTTTGGGGGTCAAAAAGGCAAAATTTTGCAAATACAAGATATCCATTGTTAACCCGGCATTGGCTGGGGTCTCAGCCGAACAATTGGCTGGGGGGGGGGGGGGTCGCCCCCCCCCCCCCCCCACACACACACACTGGTTATCTTCCGAACCAATAACCGCAGCGAGACGCGCAAGGCGCCAATCGAAAGCTCTCAATGAGACGCATACAAAGCATACACGACATTTTTAAAATATGGTCACATGTCAGGTCACGGTCAGGCCAAAGGTAAAAATTGAGATATTTGAGTTTTTGGGCCATACTTTCCATCCAAAACCTTAGATTGTGACTATTATCGCACAAAGTGCTCTCAAAGGTATAATACATATCCTGCAAACGTGAAATTGTAAGCAAAAGTCAAGGCCAGGTCACAACAGGTCACAGGTCTACGAAAGCCATGCGACACATGTATGGGTTATTTTATACGTATAATTCGATAGTAGCGGTAATTTTCACACCCTAACACCATATAAGGTCAAGGACAGGTCACATAGGTCAATATTTGAAATGGATAAATCTAAATAGAAAAGGCATGTGTCTAGACCAGTTTGGTCTCAGAAATACAGTGCTGGCATTTATTTGTTTGTATCTGGTCACTAAAAGCCAAAAACGCAATTTCAAAATATGACGTCATGAGTTATTCATACTTATGGAGCGATAAGTCAGTCAACAATACATATATTGCTTTTAAATTTGGTTTGGATATTGTACACATGTGGTTCTTCAACCTATCTTCCGGGTTTTGAAAAATGTTTACCCCCCGCCAATGGCGGGTTAAGAGACTATCATTTCCGTTCTTTTGACGTTTTGTATTTGATTTTTGCATCAAAACTAGATTTTCTACGATTAAAACAGAAATGGAACCCGCCCCCCCCCCCCCCCCCCATCACAAATTGGTGGCGCCGCCCGACTGTGACAGTAGCGATGTTTCCGGGCCCGAAGTATATCAACCAACCGAACAAAATAGCAAATATGTCGTGTTGTAAGTATGTAAATGTTGTCGGCCACAGCAGCCAGACCTGTGATGCCGCTGAGCTAACCCTGCTCTACCACGCCTTGTCCTGCTGTGGCTGGTGCCGCGGCAGGGTGCGTCCGAGGCCGTGCGCCAGACGCGCTTCGTCGGCGTCCACCTGTCCGGCCTGACTTGCGCCAGCCTGGTGACGCCACTGCTGCTGGCGCTGCTGCTGGTACTGCTGCTGCGATGCTTCATCGGACCCATCGTGGTGCTGGTGTTGACCGCGGTGCTGGTCGGCCTCGCGTGCGCCACCGGCCTGTGCACGCGCCGCTATCTCCAGCTGCGGGATGCCGCCGACACAGATGAGCAGGAGCAGGAGCAGGAGCAGGGCGCCCCCGCGCTGCAGGAGCGGCCCGGCTTCTGGCTGGTGCTGGCCGTTACAGCCGGCTGCCTGCTGCTGCTGTTCCTGGTGCTGGTGATCGCGCTGCGCCGGCGGCTGGTGCTGGCCGTGGTGATCCTGGAGCAGTGCAGCACCGCCATCGGCGACATGCTCACAATGGTGCTATTGCCGGTGCTCAGTTTCGCGCTGCAGCTGGTCGTCTGTCTGCTGTTCGTGCTGGTGCTGGTGTTTCTGTTCGGCAGCAGTCACCAGTGGCGCGTGTTCGGCGCGTGTGACGGCTGTGAGCGCTACGCCACCGGCGACCGCTGCTACCCGGGCGAGTTCGCCGCCCGCTGCGCCGAGCTCTGCCCCAACGCCACCTGCGGCAGCACGCAGAACCTGCGGCTGTACGCCTACAACGCGTTCGCGCTCGTCTGGAGCGTCTGCTTCGTGGCGGCCGTCAACCAGATCGCCGTGGCCATCGCCTTCTCGACGTGGTACTTCAGCAACAGCAAGCGGCTGAGCCTGGCGCTGCCGCTGCTAGCCTACGTGCGGGCGGTGACGTTCCACAGCGGCACGGCCGCCTTCGGCTCGCTGCTAATCGCCATAGTCAAGGTGGTGCGCGTCGGTCTGGTCTGGCTCAAGTCGCGGCTGGAGAAGCGCGGCGGCTGCCTGGCCGGCTGCCTCATCACCTGCTGTCAGTGCTGCTTCTGGTGTGTCGAGAACGTGGTGCAGTTCATCAACCGGCGCGCCTACATAGTCACCGCGCTGGAGAGCGTCGGCCTGTGCGCGGGCGGCCGGCGCGGCATTGAGGTGGTGGCGAGGAACCTGGCGCGCGTGGTGGTGGCCGACTCGGTGACCGGTCTGGTGCTGTGGCTGGGCCGGCTGCTAGTGGTGGCTGCCAGTGTGCTGGTCTGTCACTGGCTGCTGGTGGCCGCGCTGGCCGAGCCCGTGCCCTGGCTGCTGCCCGCTGTCTACACCGCCGGCATAGCATACGTGGTGGCCGGCACCACCTTCTCCGTGTACGCCATGGGCGTCGACACCATCTTCTACTGCGCCATGGTCGATCTGGACGAGAACGACGGCAGCGCGGAGCGGCCGTACGCCATGTCACGCTCTCTGGCCAAGGCGCTGGGCGTGGCGGGCGGGACGCCGCCGCCAACGGGGGCGGGGACGGCCGAGCAGCGGCCCGGGGTGCTGCCGCCGATACTGGCGCCGCCGCCGCCGGTCGGCCGCGCGCCGTCAGAAGACTTCTGGGCGCAGCAGAAACTGCAGCCGATGCCGGGTCAGTTTATCCACCCGGGCGAGGCGGAGCGGCCGTTCACGCCCGTCACGCCGCTACCCAGCGTCCCCAGGAGGAGCCGCTGATGGACGACTAGGTGGTGCTCCTGATGACCGACCAGGAGGAGCCGATGATGGCCGACCAGGTGCTCCTGATGGCCGACCAGGAGGAGCCGCTGATGGACGACCAGGTGCTCCTGATGGCCGACCAGGAGGTGCTCTTAATGGGTGAGGGACGCTCGGCGCAGACACGTTCAGAAAGACCTAGTCCCGCAGCCCGCACCTAAAGCCAAGTGATTCAGTACATCAGGATGCAGGTTACCAAGGCTTTTAGTTGCGCTATTTTCTTACGGGAGCACACATCAAATCATTTCTTACTTGTTAAAATACAGTTTAATCGTTGCAAGAACGAGCATTTGTATTAATGACACAAACAACGAATGTTCTTGAATGAACAAGTTCAAAAAGCCAGATGTCAGCCGCCTGAACACATATATTTATCGAAGAAAGACACGTATACATCACACCATTTTTAAAGGGCTCACCGGCCGCACGTGACACGAGATGTTGCCCGTATCCACGCTGGCCAGGCAGTGTTACCGAACAGCCCCAGACACTGAGACGCTGAGACACTGAGACACTGAGACACTGAGAGACACTGCATGGCATCATCACCCGATCGGTTACACGCTCCCCGTAACATTGTTAATACACGTCCTGATGATACAGTTACCCGGTATATACCCCAAAAGTTTGTAAGCTCGCCCGACTCGCCCATGTACAAATCACATATCATCTTCTTCGACAGTCCCAGTGCACTTCGGTTGACATATAAACTGCAGGTGTGACAGTCTTTTCCATATAGATCTGAGCCGCTCCGAGTAACTGAGTAACTGAACAAAGAAGCACACACTGGGGCACAGAAACACCATCGTGGACATTGGAGGCGTCTTCGCAAGTCACCTCACGCTGCCAAACTGCAATATCTACCGCCAAACGCCGCATGCCTCTGCTGAACGAACTCACCAGGCCACATACTATACGGATATCGAACCTTCGCACGGGGATAGTTTCCGGGGCAAAATGCCGTAAACAAAGTAAACAAGGGACACCGCAAGGCAGACCAGAATAAACCACTCGTTCACAGGTGCCGGTCGGTATGACTACTCGCTCACAGGTGCCGGTCGGTATGACTACTCGCTCACAGGTGCCGGTCGGTATGACTACTCGCTCACAGGTGCCGGTCGGTATGACTACTCGTTGACAGGTGCCGGTCGGTATGACTACTCGTTGACAGGTGCCGGTCGGTATGACTACTCGTTGACAGGTGCCGGTCGGTATGACTACTCGTTGGGAGGTGCCGGTCGGTATGACTACTCGTTGACAGGTGCCGGTCGGTATGACTACTCGTTGACAGGTGCCGGCCGGTATGACTACTCGTTGACAGGTGCCGGTCGGTATGACTACTCGTTGACAGGTGCCGGTCGGTATGACTACTCGTTCACAGGTGCCGGTCGGTATGACTACTCGTTGACAGGTGCCGGTCGGTATGACTACTCGTTCACAGGTGCCGGTCGGTATGACTACTCGTTGACAGGTGCCGGTCGGTATGACTACTCGTTCACAGGTGCCGGTCGGTATGACTACTCGTTGACAGGTGCCGGTCGGTATGACTACTCGTTGACAGGTGCCGGTCGGTATACGTCACTGGCATGACTCGGTGCGGCCGATATAATAGCAGCGGATTCAATACAAGGGCGGATAACTCTTTTTTTTCTCTTTTTTTTTTTTGGGGGGGGGGGGCAAATCCAGTGACGTATTTCCACGAAAAGTTGTTGAGCGGGGGGGGGGGGCGTCAGCCGTCAGCGAAAAATTGTTGACCGGGGGAGGGGGGGGGGGGTAGGGTAGCAGGCCGTCAGCCGTCAGGAAGAAGTTGTTGAGCGAGAGGGGGGCCGTCAGCTGTCCGTCACTGTACGTCCAGACGTTTTTTTTTTTTTTGGAGGGCGGGGGGAATTAACTGTTTCGGAACCTTTCGAGGGAAATGGCCCCTTTCCCCCTCCCCTGGATCCGCCCCTGGCTGACAACCAATGGCTCGAGGCAGCGTTACACTGCCATGCCAGCAAGGAAGACAGCGTTACACTGTCATACCAGCCGGGGAGACAGCGTTACACTGCCATACCAGCCGGGGAGACAGCGTTACACTGCCATACCAGCCGGAGAGACAGCGTTACACTGCCATACCAGAAAGGAAGACAGCGTTACACTGCCATACCAGCCGGAGAGACAGCGTTACACTGTCATACCAGCCGGGGAGACAGCGTTACACTCCCATACCAGCCGGAGAGACAGCGTTACACTGCCATACCAGCAAGGAAGACAGCGTTACACTGTCATACCAGCCGGGGAGACAGCGTTACACTGCCATACCAGCCGGGGAGACAGCGTTACACTCCCATACCAGCCGGAGAGACAGCGTTACACTGCCATACCAGCCGGGAGACAGCGTTACACTGTCATACCAGCCGGGGAGACAGCGTTACACTGCCATACCAGCAGATATTCACAGATGGTGCATTGGTGCACATTTCCCATGCAGATGACGGGAGCACTGATATAGCCGTGTTCGGCAGACCACCTTTCTCACAGCTTCCTGGCGAGAAGCGTTCGCACCGTTCGCATTGGTGAGATGGAACTATTCCAGAGTCTGTTCCGAAGGTCGCGCCGATGGCTCCGCCACGCCTGAGCACGATCAGAAGTGACGTCACAGCGACAGAACGTCCTCACAGCAGGCCCGTGAGGCAGAAACCAGTTTCCCACAGTTGTCTCACGGTTGTCTCACAGTTTCCCCAGTTCCCCACAGTTGTGTCACGGTTATCTCACAGTTGTCTCACGGTTGTCTCACAGTTGTCTCACGGTTGTCTTACGGTTGTCTCACGGTTGTCTCACGGTTGTCTCACGGTTGTCTCACGGTTGTGTCACAGCGTCACTCCTGGAAGGTCTGCTGGAAGCTGTCCGGACAGCGGCAGCCACAGCCGGTTGGGCAGAGCGGCTGGTCGCGGAACCACTGCAGCATGTGCAGCAGGTGGCCGCCGTGGCCGCATAGCAGACAAAACGCAGACATCCCTGAAAGCACAGAGACGTGACACTCACACGTCACACGCACAACACAGACAGGCAACTGCAGACACACACACACACATAGTTATTTCTATTTTACCATAACTATAGTATAAGGAATCCAAAGCGTTACATTGAAGCAATCAAAGTGATGCCCGCTACTCGACGCCTATTTAACAACACCGTCACTGTAAAAGGCACTTACACCTATAACGCTTAAACATAATGTTTTCATATATAAATATATGCGTCTGTGACGTATATGAAGTTTATGATGACATATCAGTATATATGTATAGGGTAAGGTGGGGCAAGACGATCCATCAGATGCTTTTGCGGGGGGGGGACTTATGGACGCCGCAACAGAAGCGGTTACATGGCGCCCATTTGTGTTTTATGCTGCAAATATCTTTCTCTATTTGACGGAGGCGGAGTGTTGGCATTGTATCATAGTTGGGAGATCTGTCTCTATTTGACGGAGGCGGAGTGTTAGCATTGTATCATAGTTGGGAGATCTGTCTCTATTTGACGGAGGCGGAGTGTTAGCATTGTATCATAGTTGGGAGATCTTTCTCTATTTGACGGAGGCGGAGTGTTAGCATTGTATCATAGTTGGGAGATCTGTCTCTATTTGACGGAGGCGGAGTGTTAGCATTGTATCATAGCTGGGAGATCTTTCTCTATTTGACAGAGGCGGAGTGTTAGCATTGTATCATAGTTGGGAGATCTTTCTCTATTTGACGGAGGCGGAGTGTTAGCATTGTATCATAGTTGGGAGATCTGTCTCTATTTGACGGAGGCGGAGTGTTAGCATTGTATCATAGTTGGGAGATCTTTCTCTATTTGACGGAGGCGGAGTGTTAGCATTGTATCATAGCTGGGAGATCTTTCTCTATTTGACGGAGGCGGAGTGTTAGCATTGTATCATAGTTGGGAGATCTGTCTCTATTTGACGGAGGCGGAGTGTTAGCATTGTATCATAGTTGGGAGATCTTTCTCTATTTGACGGAGGCGGAGTGTTAGCATTGTATCATAGTTGGGAGATCTGTCTCTATTTGACGGAGGCGGAGTGTTAGCATTGTATCATAGTTGGGAGATCTTTCTCTATTTGACGGAGGCGGAGTGTTAGCATTGTATCATAGTTGGGAGATCTTTCTCTATTTGACGGAGGCGGAGTGTTAGCATTGTATCATAGTTGGGAGATCTTTCTCTATTTGACGGAGGCGGAGTGTTAGCATTGTATCATAGTTGGGAGATCTGTCTCTATTTGACGGAGGCGGAGTGTTAGCATTGTATCATAGTTGGGAGATTTGTCTCTATTTGACGGAGGCGGAGTGTTAGCATTGTATCATAGCTGGGAGATCTTTCTCTATTTGACGGAGGCGGAGTGTTAGCATTGTATCATAGTTGGGAGATCTTTCTCTATTTGACGGAGGCGGAGTGTTAGCATTGTATCATAGCTGGGAGATCTTTCTCTATTTGACGGAGGCGGAGTGTTAGCATTGTATCATAGTTGGGAGATTTGTCTCTATTTGACGGAGGCGGAGTGTTAGCATTGTATCATAGCTGGGAGATCTTTCTCTATTTGACGGAGGCGGAGTGTTAGCATTGTATCATAGTTGGGAGATCTTTCTCTATTTGACGGAGGCGGAGTGTTAGCATTGTATCATAGTTGGGAGATCTTTCTCTATTTGACGGAGGCGGAGTGTTAGCATTGTATCATAGTTGGGAGATCTGTCTCTATTTGACGGAGGCGGAGTGTTAGCATTGTATCATAGTTGGGAGATCTTTCTCTATTTGACGGAGGCGGAGTGTTAGCATTGTATCATAGTTGGGAGATCTTTCTCTATTTGACAGAGGCGGAGTGTTAGCATTGTATCATAGTTGGGAGATCTTTCTCTATTTGACGGAGGCGGAGTGTTAGCATTGTATCATAGTTGGGAGATCTTTCTCTATTTGACGGAGGCGGAGTGTTAGCATTGTATCATAGTTGGGAGATCTTTCTCTATTTGACGGAGGCGGAGTGTTAGCATTGTATCATAGTTGGGAGATCTGTCTCTATTTGACGGAGGCGGAGTGTTAGCATTGTATCATAGTTGGGAGATCTTTCTCTATTTGACAGAGGCGGAGTGTTAGCATTGTATCATAGTTGGGAGATCTGTCTCTATTTGACGGAGGCGGAGTGTTAGCATTGTATCATAGTTGGGAGATCTTTCTCTATTTGACGGAGGCGGAGTGTTAGCATTGTATCATAGTTGGGAGATCTTTCTCTATTTGACGGAGGCGGAGTGTTAGCATTGTATCATAGTTGGGAGATCTTTCTCTATTTGACGGAGGCGGAGTGTTAGCATTGTATCATAGTTGGGAGACTTGCTCTACATTCTGCATCGCCTAATTCTACCTTTTTCATTTCACAAGTTTGTAGGCGACGATTTCCAAAAGGCCTGCAAAATGGGCGTCTTGCTCCACCCCCAGGGCAAGAGGCCAAGGCCACCCCTGACGGTCCACGAGGAAAAACGCCAAATCCCTCGAAATCGGTTCCTATGGGGAGTAGGCGAAAACCAAAATTACCGTTCGATAGCTCGTCAGAATTCGTGTCGAAACTATTTCAGTCATGTTTTGGCTCAGGTGAATATTTAGGTCAACGAAGGTCATCAAAAGTCAAACATGGGAACTCCTGGAGGCTGTCCCAGATTTCCCCCAAATATCTCTGGAACTATGATAGCTGGGAACAAACGGAAAAAAGCAATCGAAAGCTCTTGAAATATGCCCTCGCTTGGCTGTTGTTCATGTTTAGATCAGGTTTAGACTAAACGTCATCAAAAGTTACGCTGGCTGTTTGTTGTCAGTTTGTATTCAAACTTTGTACCTGATGAAGACACGACAATAACTTTAACGTCATCGTGTTCTTCCCGTTAACCCGCGCACTGCAGGGGGGTTGATTTCCGCCCCCTCGGGTTTTTTCTCAGATAGCGAAAAAACCGCGCCGCCGAATTTTGACACACCTGTTAGGACATAAATTGCGCACACTTTGAATAAAAAAATGACCTCGGGTCATCTCAGTTCAGGTCACCAGACCAGGTCACGTGACCCCACCTCCAAAAAACGTTTGCAGTTGTGCCAAAGCCAGAGTTTCTCACCGATCAGTTTGAAACTTACAGGGTGTCATGAGGGCATAAGTACTTACAATTCGTCTATCTCGGAATTTTTATATCGGCGACCTAAGGTCAGGTCAATTTCGTGACTTCCCCATAATACGTCAATGGGAAAATATTCAAATGCTTCCTATTTCAAGAATATGCGTGATATCAGTCCAATTACTTATAGATCATGTTATTATAGGATGTTCTTGATGATCTAAGTGTAAGTTTTGTTCAGTGACCCCTATGAGGTCATTTGAGGTCATCCGAGTTCACTGTCACTTGTTTGTCAATAACTCGCGACATACTGAAGATAGAGAAGTAAAACCGACAGCAATGTGTTTGTCTCGTCGAGACACGTCCCCTATGTGCAACATGACCTACTTGGATCTTGACCTCAGGTCAAGGTCACGTGACCTGTGGTCAAATTTTGAAGTTGACCTAACAAAGTCACCATGTATATCATGCGAAGCGCCTTGACGAGACAAACACAATGGCGCAAACAGGTTTTGGTTATCGTTGTTAGGTAAAAAGTTATTAGCGAAAAACGGTTTTGCAAAACAGCAGCATTTTTCCTTTTTTATCTCTGGAGCCTCAAATATTGACCCGATATCAAATTTGAGGACACATTGTCGATTGCAAATTGCAATGGATGGCGATTACTTTTTCCGTTTGTTTCTACCTAGCATAGTTTCCGAGATATATGGGAATTTCTGGAGCGAAGTCCTAAAATAGGAGAGAAAAACTGGAAAATTTGAACTTTGATGACCTCTGGTGACTTAAATTTTGACCTGACCTAACAAAATACTGAAATACGTTATATAGATATTGTATCAAGCTATCAAACGCCGTTTCCAGCTTGTCGCTACGTAGCATAGTTTTCGAGATCTCACGGGGGCGGAAATCACCACCCCTGCAGTTCGTGTTCGGCGCAAAACCTCTTGCAGTGCGCGGGTTAACACACCTGTTAGGACATCAATTGCGCACACTTTGAAGAATAAAAAAATGACCTAGGGTCATCTCAGGTCAGGTCACCAGACCAGGTCAAGTGACCCCACCTCCAAAAACGTTTGCAGTTGTGCCAAAGCCAGAGTTTCTCACCGATCAGTTTGAAACTTACAGGATGGCATGAGGGCATACGTACTTACAATTCGTATATCTCGGAATTTTGATATCGGTGACCTAAGGTCAGGTCAATTTCGTGACCTCCCCATAATAAGTCAATGGGGAAATATTAAAATGTTTCCTATTTCAAGGATATGCATGATATTAGTCCAATTACTTCGGGATCATTTTATTATATGATGTTCTTGATGATCCAAGTGTAATTTTGTTCAGTGACCCCTATGGGGTCATTTGAGGTCATCCGAGTTCACCATCACTTGTGTCAATAACTCGCGACATAATGAAGATAGAAAAGTAAAACCGACAGCAATGTGTTTGTCTCGTCGAGACACGTCTCCCTATATGCAACATGACCTACTTGGGTCTTGACCTCAGGTCAAGGTTACGTGACCTGTGGTCAAATTTTTAAGTTGACCTAACAAGGTCACCATGTATATCATTCGAAGCGCCTTGACGAGACAAACGCAATGGCGTTAACATTTTCCCGTTAGCTTTGATAGGTTAACAGTTATTAGCCAAAAACGGGTTTGCGAGAGAAAAAAAACGGAATTTTCACCCTTTTTACCTCTGGAGTCTCAAATATTGACCCTAGATCAAATCTGAGGACATCTTTTCGATTGCAAAATTTAAATGGCTGGCGATCGTTTTTTCCCGTTTGTTTCTAGCTAGCATAGTTCCCGAGATATATGGAAATTTCTGGAGCGAAGTCCTAAAACAGGAGCAAAAAAAACTGGCAAATTTGACCTTTGATGACTTCTGGTGACCTCAATTTTGACCTGGCCTAAACAAATACTGAACATTTTCGATAAAACTTGTACCAAGCTATCAAACGCCGTTTTCCGCTTGTCGCTACGTAGCGTAGTTTTCGAGATCTCACGGGGGGGGGGGGAGGTGGCGGAAATCCCCCCCCCCCCCCTGCGGTTCGTGTTCGGCGCAAACTTCCTGCAGTGCGCGGGTTAACCGGCGCCGTGCCGGTGCTCGGCACCATCTTCGCCGTGCCGGGGGGGGGGGGGGGGGGGGGGGGAGGGGCGGCGTTTCGACGTCCCCCTCCAACTCGGCTCCTATGGGACGTGAACAAAAACGAAAAAAAAACACCGTTCGAAAGCTCGTCAAATTGCATTTTGAAACTATTTCAGGCAATTTTTTATCAGGTCAATATTGAGGTTACCAGAGGTCATCAAGGGTCAGATTTTCAAGTTTTAGGACTTCGCTCCAGACATTCCCAGATAGCACAGGAACTAGCTAGGAACAAACGGAAATCAACAACGGAAAGCCCTTGAAAAATGCAATCGACACGGTGTCCTCAGATTTGAGCTCAGGTGAATAAATTAGGCTCCAGAGCTCATTAAATGTCAACAAGGCTATTTTTTTAGCAAAAGAGTTTTCACAAATATTTGTTTACCTAACATAGATAGGGAAATAATTTTGACGTCGTGGTGTTTGTCTCGTCAAGGCGCTTCGTCTCATATGCATGATGGCCAGGTAGGTCAACTTTGAAAGTTGACCTCAGGTCAAGTAGTGACCCAATTAGGTCATGTTGCACATTGAGAGACGTGCCTCGACGAGACAAACACATTGGTGCCAGTTTGACTTCTCTATCTCGATTTTGTCGAGAGTTATTGGCAAAAAAGTGTTGGTGACCTATGATGACCTCATCTGACCCTGTAGGGGTCACTGAACAAAAATTGCCTGGAACTTCAAGAATGGCCTATGATAACATGATCCAGAAGGAATTGGGCTGATATAATTCGTATTTTCAGAAAAGGAAGCAGTTGATTATTTCCCCATTGACTTATAATGGGGAGGTCACGGAATTGACCCGACCTTAGGTCACCGATATACAAAATCCGAGATAAACGTATTGTAGGTACTGTTGGTCTTATCAAATCCTGTAAGTACGAAATCGATCGGCCAAAAACTGGCTGTGGTGCGACCGGAAACATTTTTGGAGGTGGGGTGATGTGACCTGGTGACCTGACCTGAGATGACCCGAGGATTTTGTAAACAAAATGTGCGCAATTGATGGCCGAACAGCTGTGCCAAAAACGGCGGGGCGCAGCGCCGGCGTTTTTTCGCTATCCTCGAAAACCCTTAGGGGGGGGGGGCTCAACGCCCCCCGGTACGGCGCGGGTTAAGGCGCTGATCAGTTAAGGTCAACTTTGAGAGGTGACATTAGGTCAAGGTCATTTAAGGTTATGTGATGACCCAGGTAGGTCATACTGCATATCGTCGGACGCGCTTCGATGAGACAGACACAGTGGTGTCGTTCTCACATCTCTTATCTTCATTCTATCAATAATGATTGGCAAAAATGTGCTGGCGACCTCGGACCGTTTGACTTGCCCCACTTGCCATGGGGCAAGACGCCCCACGGGCGAAGACCAAAGGGCGTTTTACCTCATTGCGTCCTTTCGATGAAAAGTGACCGAAACCCGAAAACGAGCATGAACCAAGAAATGAGCAATAGACCTTTTCCTAAATTAGATTATGACCTGCAGTTGGCTTGAATTATCTGGAAGATAAGTGTTAAGGAAAAGAATGCGCCAGCTTAATTTTAGTACTGAAATAAAAGAAAAACGCAAAACAAAAACAGACTTTTACTTATATCTCTGGAAAGCGCCGCAGAAAATATATCGCCTTTAATGAGTTCACTGACCATATGTTGCTTGTTTTGTAGAGCATAACAGTTTTTCCCCAACAGTTTAGATTCCGAGAACTTCGGGAGGGGCGTTTGACCCCGGCCGTCTTGCCCCACCTTACCTTATGCGTGTGTCGTATCTCCAGAAACTTCATAAATGAAGTGCCGCCTGTACCTGCACCGTCCCAGTGATGAGTGAGCAGTGTGTGTACCCACCACTGACGCAGACGTGGCAGTGTGTGTACTCACCCCTGACGGAGACGTGGCAGTGTGTGTACCCACCCTTGACGGAGACGTGGCAGTGTCTGTACCCACCCTTGACGGAGACGTGGCAGTGTCTGTACCCACCCCTGACGGAGACGTGGCAGTGTGTGTACCCACCACTGACGGAGACGTGGCAGTGTCTGTCCCCACCCTTGACGGAGACGTGACAGTGTCTGTACCCACCCCTGACGGAGACGTGGCAGTGTGTGTACTCACCCTTGACGGAGACGTGACAGTGTGTGTACCCACCCCTGACGGAGACGTGGCAGTGTGTGTACTCACCCCTGACGGAGACGTGACAGTGTCTGTACCCACCCCTGACGGAGACGTGGCAGTGTCTGTCCCCACCCTTGACGGAGACGTGACAGTGTCTGTACCCACCCCTGACGGAGACGTGGCAGTGTGTGTACTCACCCTTGACGGAGACGTGACAGTGTGTGTACCCACCCCTGACGGAGACGTGGCAGTGTGTCCTCACCCTTGACGGAAACATGGCAGTGTGTGTACCCACCACTGACGGAGACGTGTCAGTGTCTGTCCTCACCCCTGACGGAGACGTGGCAGTGTCTGTACCCACCCCTGACGGAGACGTGGCAGTGTGTGTACTCACCCTTGACGGAGACGTGATAGTGTGTGTACCCACCCCTGACGGAGACGTGGCAGTGTGTGTACTCACCCTTGACGGAGACGTGGCAGTGTGTGTACTCACCCCTGACGGAGACGTGGCAGTGCGTGTCCTCACCCTTGACGGAGACATGGTAGTGCGTGTCCTCACCCTTGACGGAGACATGGTAGTGCGTGTCCTCACCCTTGACGGAGACATGGTAGTGCGTGTACTCACCCTTGACGGAGACGTGTCAGTGTCTGTCCTCACCCTTGACGGAGACGTGGCAGTGTCTGTACCCACCCTTGACGGAGACATGGCAGATGACGCAGGTGATGGCACAGCGGCGACACAGCGGACACTCGGAGCCGGCGAAGCTGCGGCCGCAGCGGGCGCACTCGGCGCGCGCCTCCAGCCCGCAGTGCGCCACCGGCACCGTGCTCACGTACTTCAGCACCTGGCCAGCACGGGCGGGACGGCGGGCAGCAGTCAGACCGGGCTCCCATACCATCCACCGGGCTCCCATACCATCCACCGGGCTCCCATACCATCCACCGGGCTCCCATACCATCCACCGGGCTCCCATACCATCCACCGGGCTCCCATACCATCAACCGGGCTCCCACACCATCCACCGGGCTCCCATACCATCCACCGGGCTCCCACACCATCCACCGGGCTCCCATACCATCCACCGGGCTCCCATACCATCAACCGGGCTCCCACACCATCCACCGGGCTCCCATACCATCCACCGGGCTCCCATACCATCCACCGGGCTCCCATACCATCCACCGGGCTCCCACACCATCCACCGGGCTCCCATACCAGCTACAACACGCGTACGACATGAAGAACACTTAACACGTAGTACACTGGTGTAGTGGACGTAGCATGGGCACGTAGTAGTTCGCCAAACACGTACCGACCGATTCTGCTGAGTTCGATGGTTCAATTCACGTGCCGCTAAGCTCGATCGTGAATCGAAATCGAACTCGATCGAACTGAAGTACGATCAGTTGCACCAGTTTCGGTTGAGTTGTGAGGTGTGCGTCCCGGCTGGCCTACCCGAGCCGTACCTGTGCCCTGTGGTTGTTGAGCTGCCACCGGTACAGAATGTCGGCGTATATCCGTTTGTACCGGTCAAACTCGGCCTGTCGCGCCGGGTCCAGCATCCTGCCAGCGGCAATACACACCGACTCAACGACCGGCCCACAGGAACGCAAGCCCACGCCGAGAGAGGCCGGTGAGACACAACATGGCACCGAGCAACGCCACCTGGAGCAGCGACAGCGAGCAACGGCCAGAGCCGCCATAGTGACGCACAGACAACACACTAGATAGTGTTAACACCGATGCTCCGTCAAAACTCTCAAATACTAGCGGAACAGTTTATCGTTAGCATCACACTATACATACGGATGCAACGTTTGACCCATTTGTGACCAATGTTCCCATTTGTGAACCTAACTTTTTGCTCGGAGCTTTTGCTCTCTTGCACTCTTGCTCGGAAACTATTGATCCGGGAGCATCGCGCTTCTGGGAGCTGGTAAAACGCATCCTGAACTCAGATCATTATTTTAAAGCCATTGTGAAATTACAATCATTATAATCGTTACAATCCTTACCAAAAAGCTATATCTCCTCATATGCTCGGTTACAAATGGGTTAAGCCAGAAAAGCTCCCAAGTAATCAATTTAAAATACATGTAAGACAAATAAACTTCGTTATTTCATACACACCAACAGTTTGGAACATAATACCTCTTGATCTGATAGAAGTCAATTCTGGAACCATGTGACAACGCATATATGTATATTCCGCCAGTCTAGACTGTAAGCCCTGACCACCGACCTCCTCCTGCCATTGGCCGGGGCCGGGGCCGGTGCCGGTGCCGGTGCCGGTGCCGGTGCCGGTGCCGGGGCCGGGGCCGGGCCCAGGGGCGGGGGCGGGGTCGTACCGTCGATTGTTCTCGTGTTGGACGCGCTCCTCGATGGCCTCTGGCTCGGGCGCCGCCAGTCGGCTCTCGTCCAACACGTCCGACCATGAGTTGCTGCGGTTCTGGCGCGCCACGGTCACGCCGAGGCCCTCCAGTGTCGGGTGCCGCCGGGTCTCCGTCGGGTGCACTGTGTGGTATGGAGACTCGCCCGGCTGCCGGGCACCGGCCCGCCCGCACACGGTCACATCACAGTCACAGCACGGTCACATCACGGTCACAACACGGTCACAGCACGGTCACATCACGGTCACATCACGGTCACATCACGGTCACAGCACGGTCACAGCACGGTCACAGCACGGTCACAGCACGGTCACATCACGGTCACAGCACGGTCACAGCACGGCCACAGTACGGTCACAGCACGGTCATGGTCACATCACGGTCACAGCACGGTCACATCACGGTCACATCACGGTCACATCACGGTCACATCACGGTCACATCACGGTCACATCACGGTCACAGGACGGTCACATCACGGTCACAGCACGGTCACAGCACGGTCACAACACGGTCACGGTCACATCACGGTCACATCACGGTCACATCACGGTCACATCACGGTCACATCACGGTCACATCACAGTCACAGCACGGTCACATCACGGTCACAACACGGTCACGGTCACATCACGGTCACAACACGGTCACAGCACGGTCACATCACGGTCACATAACGGTCACAGCACGGTCACAGCACGGTCATCACGGTCACAGCACGGTCACAGCACGGTCACATCACGGTCACAGTACGGTCACAGCACGGTCACGGTCACATCACGGTCACAGGACGGTCACATCACGGTCACATCACGGTCACATCACGGTCACAGGACGGTCACAGCACGGTCACAGCACGGTCACATCACGGTCACATCACGGTCACAGCACGGTCACAGCACGGTCACAACACGGTCACATCACGGTCACAGCACGGTCACAGCACGGTCACATCACGGTCACATCACGGTCACATCACGGTCACAGGACGGTTACATCACGGTCACAGCACGGTCACAGTACGGTCACATCACGGTCACAGCACGGTCACATCACGGTCACAGCACGGTCACATCACGGTCACATCACGGCCACATCACGGTCACATCACAGTCACATCACGGTCACATCACGGTCACATCACGGTCACCTCACGGTCACAGCACGGTCACGGTCACATCACGGTCACAGCACGATCACAGCACGGTCACATCACGGTCACATCACGGTCACATCACGGTCACATCACGGTCACAGCACGGTCACATCACGGTCACGGTCACAACACGGTCACGGTCACGGTCACAGCACGGCCACGGTCACGGTCACAGCACGGCCACGGTCACATCACATCACGGTCACATCACGGTCACGGTCACGGTCACGGTCACATCACAGCACGGTCACAGCACGGTCACAGTCACATCAGTACCGTGACGAGTAGGGAGGGGGGGGGTATGTCTTGGCCACACGAGGCACGCCGGATGCAATGGACGGGCACGTTCACCCTCAACACTCGGATTGGATCAGAGTTTTTCAAACGTGTTTACGGACGTCAAACGGGCGGCCATTGGCCAGGCCGCCCCAACATCGCGCCCGTCCGCGCCCGTCGGGAACTTCTCAGGCGCTGCCGGAGGCGGAATTTACGTGGCCGGACTGGCGGGACGGACGTAAAACGGGAGACGACGGGGTGGTTTGCCGTGTGCGGTGACGATGGGGCTGCCGTGTGCGGTGACGATGGGGATGCCGTGTGCGGTGACGATGGGGCTGCCGTGTGCGGTGACGATGAGGCTGCCGTGTGCGGTGACGATGGGGATGCTGTGTGCGGTGACAATGGGGCTGCCGTGTGCGGTGACGATGGGGCTGCCGTGTGCGGTGACGATGGGATTGCCGTGTGCGGTGACGATGGGGATGCCGTGTGCGGTGACGATGGGGATGCCGTGTGCGGTGACGATGGGACTGCCGTGTGCGGTGACGATGGGTCTGCCGTGTGCGGTGACGATGGGGCTGCCGTGTGCGGTGACGATGGGGCTGCCGTGTGCGGTGACGATGGGGCTGCCGTGTGCGGTGACGATGGGGCTGCTGTGTGCGGTGACAATGGGCCTGCCGTGTGCGGTGACGATGGGGCTGTCGTGTGCGGTGACGATGGGGCTGCCGTGTGCGGTGACGATGTGGCTGCCGTGTGCGGTGACGATGGGACTGCCGTGTGCGGTGACGATGGGGCTGCCGTGTGCGGTGACAATGGGGCTGACGTGTGCGGTGACGATGGGGCTGCCGTGTGCGGTGACGATGGGGCTGCCGTGTGCGGTGACGATGGGGCTGCCGTGTGCGGTGACGATGGGGCTGCTGTGTGCGGTGACGATGGGGCTGCTGTGTGCGGTGACGATGGGGCTGCTGTGTGCGGTGACGATGGGGCTGCCGTGTGCGGTGACGATGGGGCTGCCGTGTGCGGTGACGATGGGGCTGCCGTGTGCGGTGACGATGGGTCTGCTGTATGCGGTGACGATGGGGCTGCCGTGTGCGGTGACGATGGGGCTGCCGTGTGCGGTGACGATGGGTCTGCCGTGTGTGGTGACGATGGGTCTGCCGTGTGCGGTGACGATGGGGCTGCTTGACGGTCTGGTCGGACGGCAGCGGGAGGCAGGCGTAGGTCATGCGACTGCACTGCCGGAACTGCACGGACAGGACGGAGGTGGAGACGCCGGTCAGCTCAGTCACAGTCACAGTTACAGTCACAGTCACATTCACAGCCACAGCCACGGTCACATTCACAGTCACAGTCACATTCACATTCACATTCACAGTCACAGCCACAGTCACAGTCACAGTCACAGTCACATTCACATTCACAGTCACAATCACGGCCACAGTCACATCCACAGTCACAGTCACAGTCACAGTCACATTCACAGTCACAGTCACATCCACAGTCAGTCACATCCACATTCTCAGTCACAGTCACAGTCACAGTCACATTCACAGTCGCAGTCGCAGTCACAGTCACAGTCACAGTCACATCCACAGTCAGTCACATCCACAGTCTCAGTCACAGTCACAGCGGTCCCCGGCTGGTGACCAGTCCACTCCGAGACAATCAGCTCAGTCACAGTCACGGTCACATTCACAGTCACAGTCACAGCCACAGTCACAGTCACAGTCACAGCGGTCCCCGGCTGGTGGCCAGTCCACTCCGAGACAATCAGCTCTGCAGCCACACATTAGCGCAACTACCACGGCACACAAACACACACACGCAATGCAGCCTGGCGCGCACAATCAAAAGCGATATCACAATATTCATTAGGAAAGTCGGGTGTCTTATACGGAATAGTTCACCTTTAACGTGCTTTGAACTGAGACAAAAATGATAATGCCGGTTGAACAATGCAGAATGACTGTTCGCTACGCTGCGTAATTTCGCCGCAGGATTGGATGACGTGAGCCGGTGCACTATCTGACACCGGTCCCTGTCACTTGGTGATGCGCAAACATACGAGTACCGAGCCCAGCCGCCCTCCCGACCAGGCTGGCATTTACTACCCATATTCCCATATTCCGCGCAGCCGGCCGTGAAAACAAAACACTGGTACGACATGATATATTGTAGAGTCATTATTATGCTAAGCCAGGGGGAAATTTGCTTAATTATCCACGGATATAAATATATCGTCCAAACCAATGTCATATTCGTTTTCACCTCAAGATAGGTACCCCCTACTGCCAAATTTTAAGAAAACAGTCAAGGTGAACTATTAAGAAACATGCAACAAAAAAGGACGCACGTTGAGCAATTCGGGGTAAGCCAAACACAACATCACCTATTATGGGTGTTAGAAAACATCCACGAGATATGGCAAGTATGACAACAAATGGTTTACAATGTGACATTTGGGGAGGCTGCGAATACTAAGCGCCTTAGCATAAGGAAAGAGAATGCCACTACGTCTTAACGTTGCAGATCACTTGCTCTTTCGTGACCATATATGTATAGATAATTGCACACGTGGTGAAAATCTGCAGAGGCCGAATCCATTACACTTATGCTAATATATGACACCAATACTACAGTACGAAACACGACAAAGTTTTGTGTATTACTTAACCCTCGCCCTACGGGAGCTTTTTTCCCCTTCGCCCTACGGGGGGGGGGGGTCCTACAAATACCCCTGTTAACTTCCAAACCAAGCAACATAGACCAACGCGGTAAGAACCAACATGTTGCCTGTCATGTTTGTAATCTAACGGTATACAATTTTTAGGTTTCGGGTCAACGAGTGACCTTCCAGGTCAAGTGAATGACCTCGATCGACCAAGTCCAGAACAGCGATTTTGCTCCGTCAGAAAACCTCAAAATGAGAAATTGATAAATGTAAATAAAAAGCCATGTTCCTAGACCAGTTGTCTCAGAAATACAGAAAAGGTAATCATTTATTCGTATCTGGTCAAAAAAGTCCAAAAAGTTATAAAAAAGGACGTCATGAATTTCTTACACTTAGGGAGTCTCAGTCAAAAATAGAGATATTTCTTTGACATTTGGTTTGAGTATTGTCCATACTCAGTTCTCTCACATACATTCCTGTTTTTTCTACATCTTCAAAAAATTTTGATTGTGGTGATTTAAAAAAAAATCATCTTTTGTTCATTTTGGGGGTCAAAAACACAAAATTTCGAAAATCCGAGATTACCATTTTAAAGAAAATGACATTTTATATCTTTGCCTAATTGCGTTTACAATTTGCTTCAAAACTCTGTTTTCTACGATTTTGCAAACATTTATCATTTTTCACTAACATGACGTCATCAAAACATCATGATTTCCCAAATTTCTCAACCAATTTCAATGAAATTTTTACATCATACGTATAATTGTTGTATACTTAGCGACTGAAAATTTCAGAAAGATGCGCCGCATGTCTAAACAGTTATGCAAGAAAAACATCGGGGGGGGGGGTCGTTTTAGGACCCCCTTAGGGCGAGGGTTAACACAAAAGAAACACGCGTTTAGATAATTTCTGAAATTATACACCTAAGCACTTCCCCGCACCTCACTCCCATATGTCTCGATGGGAGCAACAATACAAATGAAATGCTGTAGTACCTATTATCGTGGACTGACAGTGGCAAATATAGGATTGGTAGCCGCCATGCAGCAATAGTGGGCCCCCCAGCCTTCGGTAAGGCCCCTCGATCTTGGTCGGCGCTACCCTAAATAAGTTGACAGCAAGTCAAAATATCCCCTGTAAGTGAGTTAGGTCCCCCGTAGGCCGGAATGGCTTTTTAAAGGCTGGGATGGGTCCTCGTAAGGCTGCAATGGGTTCTTAACCCACCACTGACTGGGGTCTCAGCCGAACCCCATTGACTGGGGTCTCAGGCGAACCCCATTTACTGTTTTTTTTTGCATAGCTGTTCGGAAATATATTACCCACATTATGTGCAATTCTTGACATCGGGTCATCTCAGGTCAGGTCACCAGACCCAGGTAACGTGATCCCACCTCCAAAAAGTTTGCAGTCGTACCACAGCCACAGTTTTTCGCCGATCGGTTTCAAACTTGCAGGATTTCATAAGGTCATAGGTACCTACAATTCGTTTATTCATATTTGTGTATATCGGTGACCTAAGGTCGGGTCAATTTCGTGACCTCTCCATTATAAGTCACTGGGGAAATATTATAATGCTTCCTATTCCGAGGATACGCATGTTATCAGTCCAATTCCTTCCAGGATCATGTTATCATAGGCCGTTCTTGACGATATAGCTGCCAATGTCGTTCAGTGACCACTGCAGGATCAGTCAAGGTCATCTGAGGCCACCAGCACCGCTGTGTCAATAACTCTCCGACAGAATGGAGATAGAGAAGTGAAACCGGTACCAATGGGTTTGTCTCGTCCAGACACGTCTAGCAGTATCCAGCATGACCTACTTGGGTTCCCAGTTTCCACTTGACCTTGACCTGAGGTCAAATTTCTAAAGTGACCTAAACTGGGCAACATTAATGTGTTTCGAAGTGCCTTGACGAGACGAACACGATGACTTCTTAATGCCTTATCTTTATTAGGTAAAAAGTTATTTGCAAACAAATGTATTGCCATAAACAGCCTTTTTGACCTTTGATGACCTCTGGAACCTAAACTATTGACCTGAGCTAAAATTTGGGGACACCATGGCGATTGCATACTCAAGAGCTTTCTATTGCTTTTCCCCGTTTGTTCCTAGCTGTCATAGTCCTCGAGATATTTGGGGGTTTCTGGAGCAAAGTGCAAAACTTTGATTTTTTGGGCATATTTGACCCCATTGGACCTTGAAGATACTGACCTAGGGTCATGAAAATTTCGCAAAACAGAGTTCCCTACAGAACCTCCCTACTCTACAGACTTCGTTATTATAGCTCTTATGGGCGGGGACGGGGGATCTTAGTAGGGGGGGGGGGGGCTGAATCCCCCCTCCAGTGCGTGTAATGGCCTAGTTGCAGGTTACCTAACCCACTGTTTTTATGTATTTTATTTTTAAAAAAACAGTGAATACAACAAATCGTAAGTGTCACTTTACTATTAATTCCTCCAAATTGTCAGTATTCAAAATAATTCAGTATATTTACGTAATTTATAATGAGGTTGGGGACAATTTTGTAAGGTACCATTTTTGGGGTTCATAAAAACAAGGATAATTTTTCATAATGCAAATATATTTTTGTATTATTATAAAAAAGCGAAATGAACTTAAAAATGATTACAAACTAACACAATTAAGCTCATATCCTTGTAGCTGTGCCGTCACGACCATAGTGAAAATCAAAAGTGCCGTCACAAATCACGAGTGTCGTGACGTCACATTTTTTTTTTTTAATGAGAAGTTAAGGGTAAGTTTTAGGACAGAAGGCGGTCTAAGATGTGTGTGAGAAGTATATCGAAAAATCGCGAAAAATACGCTGAATTTGTTATGCGTAAAAACCCACTACCTGTCTCCATCCCCATTCTGCTCTCTGATTGGTCGTGACGTCAGATGGCAATATAGTTCAGGCGATCAAAGTTACCTGAGGTAGTCTTTAGCAACTCAGTTGACACATTTATTTTTAATATGGAGGTTCAACAGACACATTAACAGCATACTTATCACACGGAAATCAAAGCACGTGAAACGGAGAATTTAACCAGATGTCATTTCGTTTGTAATCAAGCGGCTTTACAGAAACAAGCATCAAACTAAAATCGTGGAATTTTACCTTGTGACCAAATACATCATCTTAACAGAAGTTCAAAGGCATTGTAACGGATCGCTACAGCCACACGGATCCTAGGGATGATCCAGATCTCTATCCATACAAGCTCTGGACCGGACATAAGCTATTTCAGAACAACATTGGAGGCACGGGCGCATTTTGCAGTGGTTTCTGGGGAAGTGCTTCAGTGAGAGGATCTGAGCCCTCTCGACTTCTTCCTGTGGAGGTACCTAAGGCTGAGCCCTCTCGACTACTTCCTGTGGAGGTACCTAAAGGAGTTATAGGTGTTTAAGAAAAATCTCCAGACCAGGAAGCAACTAAAGAGAGCCGTGGGAGCTGCAGTGCGGGCCATCCCCGCCGACATGTGTCCGTAAGCAGTGGTGAGTCAGAGGCGGAGGGCAGAGCTGTGTCTCAGCCGAAACGGAGCCTATCTCGAACAGGTGCTGTAGAGGATATTAAGATGACGCTTTGTGCTTTGAATATGCACAGCATAAATCTCCACGAATTTCTGAGCAGTTTGGTGTGAACAGTAAATCAGAGGAAAACGATTAACCATTTTTATTTTCCACAGGAAACGCCATGCTTTTCCGGTGACCAGTGGTTCACATTTCCATCTGACGTCACAACATCAAGTGCTTTATAAACAATAAACTTTAACATACAAATATCTCACGAAATATTGATTTTTATGCAAAATAATCAAACACGTTCATCAGCACATTGCTCTTATTGTTTTGCAAATATTCACCAAACAACCTGCAACTAGTCCATTCTCAGAGGCCTTCCCGGGCGCACGTTAAAGCGCACTCAAAATTTTCAAATTGGTCACATGTCAGGTCACGGTCAGGTCAAAGGTCAAAATCGAGGCATTTGAGTGTATGGGTTATACTTTCCATACAGTCTTTGATTGCGAAAATTATCACCCAAAGTGCTCTCAAAGGTATAATACACATCCCACATTAGCTTAAGTGAGATTATTGGCAAAGGTCAAGGTCCAGGTCAGGTCACACATGGTCACTACTCACTATGCGCAAAAGATCGAAACGAAAGTCATGCGACACATGCTTTACGGATTATTTTACACGTAGAATTCGAAAGTGATAGGCATTTTACCACCTGACCTCATTTAAGTGAAGTTAATGTCAAGCTCAGGTCAAGGTAAGGTCACATAAGGTCAACATTCGAAATTGATAAATATAATTAAAAAGGCATGTTTCTGTACCAGTTTCTCCTCAGAAATGCAGGTGACGTTTGTTTGTTCGTAGCTGGTCATAACAATAGAAATAAAACAATAAAAAAATAAGTCACGAGTTACTTTTTATTTGTATGTATTTATTTAAGGTTCGTTACAACGTGCACATGGTAGCTTCTACGTTGTAGTGTCAGTTGTACATTGGTCACAACACTACTGAAATAACATTCAGATAAATACATCATACATCAAAAGCTCCCCTAAAACTAAAAACATTGCTAAGAAAAAATAAAATAAAACGCGACAAAAGTCGAGAATAAAAATAGACGACAAAAGTGCAATCTTATCTTATTAATTATTCAGATGTGCGTGCGTGCGTGCGTGCGTGCGTGCGTGCGTGGTACGTGGAAATCAAATAACGTAACGGTCATACACAAATCGGCTAATAACTCGACAACCGTTGCGGCTAGGTACGTGGTCCAGTGAATTTGCCACGCAGGTCCAGTGACAGAGGCGCACCATCGTATTAAAATTTCAACAAGACCCGACATACGTGTCGGCCGCTGTCAGCGACAACTGTGTCATTGGTTTAACATAGGAAACGGCCAAATTCACAAATCGACGAAAACGATCAAACGCGCGTCGATTCCGGGCCGGTAACTCGCAAACTGAGGGTCGCAGCGACATGCGATAAACACGATTCGACAGATAGTACATTGGCCTGGCGTGACACACGTCGTTCAGAGCAAAGCTTAGTTCAAGTCGAAAGTTATGACAACTTATATCAAAAGCGGCATTTTCAGTATTTAGTATTTCAGTACTCGGAAACTGTTGAACATAGAACGCTGAGACTTCACCACTTTGCAGGCGAATGTACCCTCTTTAAATTATATATGTAACACAAAGCTGTTTGAGTAATATGTAGGCAGGCTGACAGGCGTTGCAATATTTTTGCAACATTTTTTGACCATTCTATTCTTCCCAACACCGTAAAGGATAACACCAAGACGAGTAAACAAAACAATATACACCCGGATAGCGCCATCTTTACTGACCATTATTATCCACCAAAAATATTTCACTTCTAGCTTATAGATAACTTATGATGAAGGCAAACGTGAATAATTCCTGATGCTAAGACGCGGACTCGCCGGAACTCGCCAGGCGACGGCGTCGGCCGGGATTAGTTTGCCGTCCGCCGCCAGTGGCGCTAGCTGACGGCCAGTCACCTTGGCCGGCGAGAGTGAGTTCCCACGGTCGACAGCGGGCGCCTTTCACAACATATAAATCGGACCGGGAAATGGGCAGCGAATGAATTGGATGGATATATATATATATATATATATATATATATATATACATACATACATACATATATATATATATATATATATATATATATATATATATATATATATATATATATATATATATATATATTAGCTGGCTATATACACCAATGTCTCCTATGCTATCCACCTAAAATATTCCGCCACCGGCTAATAGTTAAGATATGAGGAATACAAATGTAAAATATTGATTCACACTTTTAAAAATGGACGCCCAGCAGGAAGCTTCGGTGGTGTAGTGGGTAGCGTCACTGATTACGGAGTGAAGCGGGTTCGATTCCGGCAGGCGCCCGGATTTTTTTCTCTCTAAAACTGGATATCAAATATTAAAATATAAATTAGCTGGCTATAAAATAAATTTGTATTATTAAAATAAATACCTCAATCGGACCGGTTAATGGGCATTGAACGTATTGGCTGGCTATGTAAATTAGCTGGCTATATAAATAAATGCTATATAAATAAATGTTATTAAAGGAAATAGTTCACCTTCGGGAAAAATTTCAGAACACGATTTTATTATATTTGTTTAATACAGTTTCTTTTTTTCTTTTTAAAAATGGTCCTACATCGCGCCAATTCAGGACAGAAGGTTGTAAATTATGAATTGTATCGTGTGCGTTATTGGTCTGCGCATGCTCTGTGCAGTGCTGGCACAATTCAGACGGTACGGTATATCATATATGCGTCGCATTCCTTCGCCAAAAAGTCATATCTTCGGCTGGAGAGTCTTTCCAGTCAAGAAAACAGTCAAGATAAGGATTTCTCAACACGGGCTACAAAACTGCTATCTCAGTTTAAAACTAATGTTGAAGGTGGACTATTTCCTTTAAAATAAATACCTAAATCAGACCGGTTAATGGGCATCGAACGCATTGACTGGTTATATAAATAAATGCTATATAAATAAATGGCTATATAAATAAATGGTTTTATTAAAATAAATACCTAAATCGGACCGGTTAATGGGCATCAAACGTATTGGCTGGCTATATGAATTAGCTGGCTATATAAATAAATGGCCATATAAACTTCAGGCCATCTAGCCTTATATTATTAATTATAAGATGTCCGTGCGTGCGTGCGTGCGTGCGTGGTACGTACGCGGAAATCAAATAACGTAACTGTCATACACAAATCGGCTAATAACTCGACAACCGTTGCAGTTAGGTGCGTGCAATTTGTCACGCAGGTCCGGTGGTAGAGGCGCACCATCGTATCAAAATTTCAACAAGATCCGACATACGTGTCGGCCGCTGTGTCGGCGACAACTGTGTCATTGGTTTAACATAGGAAACGGCCCAATTCACAAATCGACGAAAACGATCAAACGCGCGTCGATCCCGGCCCGATAACTCGCAAACCAAGGGCCGCAGCGATATGCGATAAACACGATTCGACAGAGAGTACATTGGTCTGGCGTGTCACATGTCGTTCAGAGCAAAGCTTAGTTCAAGTCCAAAGTTATGACAACTTACATACAAAAGCGGCATTTTCAGTATTTAAATCGGTACTCGGAAACTGTGCAACATATAATGCTGAGACTTTGCACTTTGCAGGCGAAGGGACCCTCTTTAAATTATATTCGTAACACAAAGGTGTTTGAGTAATATTTTGGCAGGCTGACAGGCGTTGCAATATTTTTGCAATATTTTTTGACCATTCTATTCTTCCCAACACCGTAAAGGATAACACCAAGACGAGTTTTCACAACAACAACAAAAAACAATATACACTTGGTCTTTACTGACCACTATCCACCAAAAATATTTCGCTTCTAGCTAATAGATAACTTATGATGAAGACAAACGTGAATAATTCCTGATGCTAAGACGCGGACTCGCCGAGACTTGCCAGGCGACGGCGTCGGCCAGGATTAGTTTGCCGTCCGCCACCAGTGGCGCTAGCTGACGGACAGTCACCTTGGCCGGCGAGCGTGAGTTCCCACAGCCGACAGCGGGCGGGCGCCTTTCACAACATATAAATCGGACCGGGAAATGGCAGCGAATGAATTGGCTGGATATATATATATATATATATATATATATATATATATATATATATATATATATATATATATATATATATATATATATTAGCTGGCTATATAAATCAATGTCTCCTATGCTATCTACCTAAAATATTCCGCCACCAGCTAATAGTTAAGTTATGAGGAATACAAACTTAAAATATTGAATAACACTTTAACAATGGACGCCCAGCATTACGCGCCGGTGGTGCGTAATGCTGGGCGTCTGGGTCTTCATCATAAGTTATCTATTAGCTAGAAGCGAAATATTTTTGGTGGATAGTGGTCAGTAAAGACCAAGTGTATATTGTTTTTTGTTGTTGTTGTGAAAACTCGTCTTGGTGTTATCCTTTACGGTGTTGGGAAGAATAGAATGGTCAAAAAATATTGCAAAAATATTGCAACGCCTGTCAGCCTGCCAAAATATTACTCAAACACCTTTGTGTTACGAATATAATTTAAAGAGGGTAGCGTCGCTGATTACTAAGTGACTGAAGCGGGGTCGATTCCGGCAGGCGCCCGGACTTTTTCTAAAACGGGATATCAAATATTAAAATATAAATTAGCTGGCAATATAAATACATGTTTATTATTAAAATAAATACCTAAATCGGACCGGTTAATGGGCATTGAACGTATTGGCTGGCTATATAAATTAGCTGTCTGTACAAATAAATGGCTATATAAATAAATGGCTATGCTAATTTCAGGCCTTCTAGTGTTAAGTTAATAATAAAATGGAACGACTTATACCAGGGTTTAAACAAACAACCCTGTTGTTTGTCTTTGTTTCGTAGATACAGAATTGTGAAGAAAAGCAAGGCGGTGAATTACATTAGCTGAAGTGTGTTACTCTAACACCCTCTGCCGATTGCTCTACTACACCAATAACCCAGTTCAGCAGCAGCAGCAGCTGTATAACCAGGATCGGACAGACTATACACGGTTCGTTGGAAGGTGTCGGAGGGCTCACAAGATGAGTGTCATGCCATTCGATAGCTTACCTCATGGGGATCTCAGATATATAATTTGTTTTGAAATCTGTCGGGATTTTTTTGTAAATGCTATTTTTGTCGAAATCTCTGAACTTTTCGGATGGCCGATGCTACCGTTTACGTTAGGGCTGATAGCTGAACCTCATGCTGTTGATATAAGCAACAATCACCAGCGATAGTGAATCTCCCCAATAGCTACCGTACGGCTAACCTCTCGCTCCCGTGAACGCCTGATCGACCATCGCGACCCGCCCGCGCAGCGCCGGCGTCGCCGACCCCCTCTTCGGAACTGTGTTTTGGCAAATTGTAGGCGTACCTTGCGTTGGAATTTTACATTTCGAGTTCAGATGGTCGGCCAAGTCCTCCACAAAGACATGGAATGAGGCCCAGTAGAGACCAAGCCCAGGAAAGGGTATAAATTAGCATGAGTTTCCGGGTATTTTTCATTATTTAGCCTCTAACCAGCGTGGTGTAACGCTCCCGTTCGGGGCGCGCTGCCAGAGGCCATACGCACTCGGCGTGCTGGGCGGGGCTAACGGTTGGCGCGGCGACTGACGTTGTTATTGAGTTCAGTGCGACTGACACGCCACCGCGCCGCCGGCCGGCCGCGGCCCGACTGGCAGCTGACCTGGATCGGTACAGTCTCTGGCGGCGCACCCCGAACGGGAGCGTCACATCACGCTGGTTAGAGGCTAAATAATGCAAAACATCCGGAAACTCATGCTAATTTATACCCTTTCCTGGGTTCGGTCTCTACTGGGCCTCATTCCATGTCTTTGAGGACTTGGCCGACCATCTGAACTCGAAATGTAAAATTCCAACGCAAGGTTCGCCTAAAATTTGCCAAAACACAGTTCCGTAGAGGGGGTCGGCGGCGGCCAGCTCTGCGCGGGGGGGTCGCGATGGTCGATCGGAGCGAGAGCGAGAGGTGAGCGAGCGTTCACGGGAGCGAGAGGTGAGCCGTACGGCAGCTATTGGGGAGATTCACTATCGCTGGTGATTGTTGCTTATATCAACAGCATGAGGTTCAGCTATCAGTTGGAGGTTGTTCTACAGGCTGTAACGAGTTTGCACATATGTCATTTGCCAGCCTCGTTCCCCTAACGTAAGCGGTAGAAGCGGTAGGTCATCCGAAAAGTTCAGAGATTTCGACAAAAATGGCATTTGCCAAAAAAGCCATCGACAGATTTCAAAACAAATTATATATCTGAGATCCTCATGAGGTAAGCTTTCGAATGGCATGACTCATCTTTTGAGCCCTCCGACACCTTCCAACAAACCGTGTATCACACCCATGTCGCCAATGGACAGTGGACACGCGTCACCGTCAGGTGAAGCGCTCCTCTCGCTCGTCATGTGACAGGTCAGAGGCCGACTGAGCTCTGAATGACGGCGCAGTGAAGAGTCCTAAGGACGCGTGGTGAAGAGTCCTACAGCACGGTGAAGAGTCCTACAGCACGGTGAAGAGTCTTACAGTGTGGTGAAGTCCTACAGCGCGGCGAAGAGTCCTACAGCGCAGTGAAGAGTCCTACAGCGCGGTGAAGAGTCCCACAGCGCGAGTGAAAAGTCCTACAGCGCAGTGAAGTCCTACAGCGCGGCGAAGAGTCTTACAGCGCGGTGAAGAGTCCTACAGAACGGTGAAGAGTCCTACAGCGCGGTGAAGAGTCCCACAGCGCAGTGAAGAGTCCTACAGCGCGGTGAAGAGTCCCACAGCGCTGTGAAGAGTCCTACAGCGCGGTGAAGAGTCCTACAGCGCTGTGAAGAGTCCTACAGCGCGATGAAGAGTCCTACAGCCCAGTGAAGAGTCCCACAGCGCAGTGAAGAGCCCTACAGCGCGGTGAAGAGTCCTACATCGCTGTGAAGAGTCCTACGGCGCGGTGAAGAGTCCTACAGCGCGGTGAGGTCCTACAGCGCGGCGAAGAGTCCTACAGCGCGGTGAGGAGTCCTACAGCGCAGTGAGGAGTCCTACAGCGCAGTGAAGAGTCCTACAGCGCAGTGAAGAGTCCTACAGCCCAGTGAAGAGTCCCACAGCGCAGTGAAGAGTCCTACAGCGCGGTGAAGAGTCCTACATCGCTGTGAAGAGTCCTACGGCGCGGTGAAGAGTCTTACAGCGCGGTGAAGTCCTACAGCGCGGCGAAGAGTCCTACAGCGCAGTGAAGAGTCCTACAGCGCGGTGAAGAGTCCCATAGCGCGAGTGAAAAGTCCTACAGCGCAGTGAAGTCCTACAGCGCGGCGAAGAGTCTTACAGCACGGTGAAGTCCTACAGAACGGTGAAGAGTCCTACAGCGCGGTGAAGAGTCCCACAGCGCAGTGCAGAGTCCTACAGCGCGGTGAAGAGTCCTACATCGCTGTGAAGAGTCCTACATCGCTGTGAAGAGTCCTACGGCGCGGTGAAGTCATACAGCGCGGTGAAGTCCTACAGCGCGGCGAAGAGTCCTACAGCGCGGTGAGGAGTCCTACAGCGCAGTGAAGAGTCCTACAGCGCAGTGAAGAGTCCTACAGCCCAGTGAAGAGTCCCACAGCGCGGTGAAGAGTCCTACATCGCTGTGAAGAGTCCTACGGCGCGGTGAAGAGTCCTACAGCGCGGTGAAGTCCTACAGCGCGGCGAAGAGTCCTACAGCGCGGTGAGGAGTCCTACAGCGCAGTGAAGAGTCCTACAGCACGGTGAAGAGTCCTACAGTGTGGTGAAGTCCTACAGCGCGGTGAAGAGTCCTACAGCGCAGTGAAGAGTCCTACAGCGCGGTGAAGAGTCCCACAGCGCGAGTGAAAAGTCCTACAGCGCAGTGAAGTCCTACAGCGCGGCGAAGAGTCTTACAGCACGGTGAAGAGTCCTACAGAACGGTGAAGAGTCCTACAGCGCGGTGAAGAGTTCCACAGCGCAGTGAAGAGTCCTACAGCGCGGTGAAGTCTCACAGCGCTGTGAAGAGTCCTACAGCGCGGTGAAGAGTCCTACAGCGCTGTGAAGAGTCCTACAGCGCGATGAAGAGTCCTACAGCCCTGTGAAGAGTCCCACAGCGCAGTGAAGAGTCCTACAGCGCGGTGAAGAGTCCTACATCGCTGTGAAGTCCTACGGCGCGGTGAAGAGTCCTACAGCGCGGCGAAGAGTCCTACAGCGCGGTGAGGAGTCCTACAGCGCAGTGAAGAGTCCTACAGCACAGTGAAGAGTCTTACAGCGCAGTGAAGTCTTACAGCGCAGTGAAGAGTCTTACAGCGCAGTGAAGAGTCCCACAGCGCAGTTAAGAGTCCTACAGCGCGGTGAAGAGGCCTACATCGCTGTGATGAGTCCTACGGCGCGGTGAAGAGTCCTACAGCGCGGTGAAGAGTCCTACAGCGCGGTGAAATCCCACAGCGCAGTGAAGAGTCCTAGAATGCGGTGGGTGAAGAGTCCTAGAGCACGGTGAAAAGTCGTACAGCGCGGTGAACAAGTCCTACGACGCGATGAAGAGTCCCACAGCGCTGCGAAGTCTTACAGCGCAGTGAAGAGTCCTACAGCGCAGTGAAGTCCTACAGCGCGGCGAAGAGTCTTACAGCACGGTGAAGAGTCCTACAGAACGGTGAAGAGTCCTACAGCGCGGTGAAGAGTCCCACAGCGCAGTGAAGAGTCCTACAGCGCGGTGAAGTCTCACAGCGCTGTGAAGAGTCCTACAGCGCGGTGAAGAGTCCTACAGCGCTGTGAAGAGTCCTACAGCGCGATGAAGAGTCCTACAGCCCAGTGAAGAGTCCCACAGCGCAGTGAAGAGTCCTACAGCGCGGTGAAGAGTCCTACATCGCTGTGAAGTCCTACGGCGCGGTGAAGAGTCCTACAGCGCGGCGAAGAGTCCTACAGCGCGGTGAGGAGTCCTACAGCGCAGTGAAGAGTCCTACAGCACAGTGAAGAGTCTTACAGCGCAGTGAAGAGTCTTACAGCGCAGTGAAGAGTCTTACAGCGCAGTGAAGTCCCACAGCGCAGTTAAGAGTCCTACAGCGCCGTGAAGAGGCCTACATCGCTGTGAAGAGTCCTACGGCGCGGTGAAGAGTCCTACAGCGCAGTGAAGTCCTACAGCGCGGCGAAGAGTCCTACAGCGCGGTGAAGAGTCCTACAGCGCGGTGAAATCCCACAGCGCAGTGAAGAGTCCTAGAATGCGGTGGGTGAAGAGTCCTAGAGCACGGTGAAAAGTCGTACAGCGCGGTGAACAAGTCCTACGACGCGATGAAGAGTCCCACAGCGCTGTGAAGTCTTACAGCGCAGTGAAGAGTCCTACAGCGCAGTGAAGAGTGCTACAGCGCGGCGAAGAGTCCCACAGTGCGGTGAAGAGTCCTACAGCGCAGTGAAGAGTCATACAGCGCGATAAGGAGTCCTAGAGTGCGGCGAAGAGTCACACAGCACAGTGAAGAGTCCTACAGCGCGGTGCAGAGTCCTACAGCACGGTGAAGAGTCATACAGCACGGTGAAGAGTCCTACAGCGCGGGTGAAGAGTCCTACAGCGCAGCGAAGAGTCCTACAGCGCGGTGAAGAGTCCTAGAACGCGGTGGAGAGTCCTACAGCGCAGCGAAGAGTCCTACAGCGCGGTGAAGAGTCCTAGAACGCGGTGAAGAGTCCTAGAACGCGGTGAAGAGTCCTACAGCGCAGGTGAAGACTCCCACAGCGCGGGTGAAGAGTCCTACAGCGCGGTGAAGAGTCCTACAGCGCGGGTGAAGAGTCCTACAGCGCAACGAAGAGTCCTACAGCTGCTCGGTGAAGAGTCCTACAGCGCGGGTGAAGAGTCCTACAGCGCGGTGAAGAGTCCCGCACCAACATCACGCACTACAGTACAATAGTGTACTTATACAGTACAGTAGTGTACTTATACAGTACAGTACTTATCTCGCTGATGACAGCACGATGCCGAGCAAACGAAAATATCATATACATAGCTGAGACAACAAAGGCGACTGAAGGCAGCCGAATGCCACTTAAGACACCAGTATTATTTACTGCAATATCTTGGATTTTGTATTGATTGATTTTATATTTGACTTGTGATTGATTTGATATTTGAGATTGATTTGAGATTGATTTGAGATTGATTTGAGATTGATTTGAGATTTGAGACTGATTTCTCTCTCCGCGCCGCCAATGAACGCGTGTGGAAAACAAGATAAATAAACAAACTTCCAGTCTTGACGTCTGCGGATTGCGCTTTTGAAAGGAAAGGATAATTAGGAGTTCTGCCTATGGAAAACATCCAGCTAGGGTGTTGGCCATGCTGGTTATGGGGGCACCAACGCATGTACAAACTAGCCAAAAGC
>JAXIVJ010000710.1:20000-27500 GCA_036785665.1 Chirona hameri | reverse complement strand
GGGCAAATTCAGAACGGAAACAAACAGTTTTTTTGGGGGGGGAGGAGCATAATCCAAAAAGCTTTTCACAATTCATATATCAAGCTTCTTTTCTTTGTAAAAGCTGCTTATATTTCCTTTAACAGGAAGTGTGTCAATTTTGGGACGTGTGCGTGCGTGCGTGCGTGCGTGCGTGCGTGCGTGCGTGTGTGCGTGCGTGCGTGCGTGCGTGCGTGCGTGCGTGCGTGCGTGCGTGCGTGCGTGCGTGCGTGCGTGCGTGCGTGTGTGTGTGTGTGTGTGTGTGTGTGTGTGTGTGTGTGTGTGTGTGTGTGTGTGTGTGTGTGTGTGTGTGTGTGTGTGTGTGTGTGTGTGTGTGTGTGTGTGTGTGTGTGTGTGTGTGTGTGTGTGTGTGTGTGTGTGTGTGTGTGTGTGTGTGTGTGTGTGTGTGTGTGTGTGTGTGTGTGTGTGTGTGTGTGTGTGTGTGTGTGTGTGTGTGTGTGTGTGTGTGTGTGTGTGTGTGTGTGTGTGTGTGTGTGTGTGTGTGTGTGTGTGTGTGTGTGTGTGTGTGTGTGTGTGTGTGTGTGTGTGTGTGTGTGTGTGTGTGTGTGTGTGTGTGTGTGTGTGTGTGTGTGTGTGTGTGTGTGTGTGTGTGTGTGTGTGTGTGTGTGTGTGTGTGTGTGTGTGTGTGTGTGTGTGTGTGTGTGTGTGTTTTCTGAGGTAGCGGGCGTTATCTTGTTGGGGTCGTCCTTCCTTGAAGACTGCCCACATAATTTTTCGATCGGTGACAGTTCAGGGCCATTGCCTGGTTAGACCCCTTCTCAGCAAAGGCCCGAAAGTGACTGCGACACCAATTTTTGGTCTTCTTGGCGTGATGGACTAGAGCGCCGTCTATTTTAAGTTCTAGAGGCCATGCGGTTGGCAGGCCATCCTCCTTCTTTGCAGCCTCGCTGATGCTCTGGCCATCTTCAGCACTTCCTTGGCATAGTAGTCGGCAAAGGCTGTCTGATCACGGGGCACGTAATGCGGGTCAGATATACTTATAACCATTGGGTGGATACGATTCACTGGCGACCTGATTCTGGGACATGGCACTTCTGACCATTTACAACCGCGTGGTTGTGCATCGATGTCTTGCACTCATTCACCATTGACGAGATGTAGTACGGGCTCGTTGGGTACCTCCGAAAAAATTACCTCTTTAATTAGAAATTACCAACCGGCTGAGTTCGGGTCGGCCGCTGGGGTTAGAATGCCCCAACCGACCGTCTGTCAAGTGTTTCACTTTTATCAGCAATTGCGCATCAGGAACAATGAGTAGTTGAAAATAAACCCCCTCCTCAAATAGGACATACCGCTCACACAGACCACAGGCACCGCGCGGCGTATAATCAGGGCAGCCAATCAACAGTACGGCCGGACCGCTCACACAGACCACAGGCACCACGCGGCGTATAATCAGGGCAGCCAATCAACAGTACGGCCGGACCGCTCACACAGACCACAGGCACTGCGCGGCGTATAATCAGGGCAGCCAATCAACAGTACGGCCGGACCGCTCACAGACCACAGGCACTGCGCGGCGTATAATCAGGGCAGCCAATCAACAGTACGGCCGGACCGCTCACAGACCACAGGCACTGCGCGGCGTATAATCAGGGCAGCCAATCAACAGTACGGCCGGACCGCTCACACAGACCACAGGCACCGCGCGGCGTATAATCAGGGCAGCCAATCAACAGTACGGCCGGACCGCTCACACAGACCACAGGCACTGCGCGGCGTATAATCAGGGCAGCCAATCAACAGTACGGCCGGACCGCTCACACAGACCACAGGCACCACGCGGCGTATAATCAGGGCAGCCAATCAACAGTACGGCCGGACCGCTCACACAGACCACAGGCACTGCGCGGCGTATAATCAGGGCAGCCAATCAACAGTACGGCCGGACCGCTCACACAGACCACAGGCACCGCGCGGCGTATAATCAGGGCAGCCAATCAACAGTACGGCCGGACCGCTCACACAGACCACAGGCACCACGCGGCGTATAATCAGGGCAGCCAATCAACAGTACGGCCGGACCGCTCACACAGACCACAGGCACTGCGCGGCGTATAATCAGGACAGCCAATCAACAGTACGGCCGGACCGCTCACACAGACCACAGGCACCACGCGGCGTATAATCAGGGCAGCCAATCAACAGTACGGCCGGACCGCTCACACAGACCACAGGCACTGCGCGGCGTATAATCAGGGCAGCCAATCAACAGTACGGCCGGACCGCTCACACAGACCACAGGCACCGCGCGGCGTATAATCAGGGCAGCCAATCAACAGTACGGCCGGACCGCTCACACAGACCACAGGCACTGCGCGGCGTATAATCAGGGCAGCCAATCAACAGTACGGCCGGACCGCTCACAGACCACAGGCACTGCGCGGCGTATAATCAGGGCAGCCAATCAACAGTACGGCCGGACCGCTCACACAGACCACAGGCACCACGCGGCGTATAATCAGGGCAGCCAATCAACAGTACGGCCGGACCGCTCACACAGACCACAGGCACCACGCGGCGTATAATCAGGGCAGCCAATCAACAGTACGGCCGGACCGCTCACACAGACCACAGGCACCACGCGGCGTATAATCAGGGCAGCCAATCAACAGTACGGCCGGACCGCTCACACAGACCACAGGCACCACGCGGCGTATAATCAGGGCAGCCAATCAACAGTACGGCCGGACCGCTCACACAGACCACAGGCACCACGCGGCGTATAATCAGGGCAGCCAATCAACAGTACGGCCGGACCGCTCACACAGACCACAGGCACCACGCGGCGTATAATCAGGGCAGCCAATCAACAGTACGGCCGGACCGCTCACACAGACCACAGGCACTGCGCGGCGTATAATCAGGACAGCCAATCAACAGTACGGCCGGACCGCTCACACAGACCACAGGCACCACGCGGCGTATAATCAGGGCAGCCAATCAACAGTACGGCCGGACCGCTCACACAGACCACAGGCACTGCGCGGCGTATAATCAGGGCAGCCAATCAACAGTACGGCCGGACCGCTCACACAGACCACAGGCACCGCGCGGCGTATAATCAGGGCAGCCAATCAACAGTACGGCCGGACCGCTCACACAGACCACAGGCACTGCGCGGCGTATAATCAGGGCAGCCAATCAACAGTACGGCCGGACCGCTCACAGACCACAGGCACTGCGCGGCGTATAATCAGGGCAGCCAATCAACAGTACGGCCGGACCGCTCACACAGACCACAGGCACCACGCGGCGTATAATCAGGGCAGCCAATCAACAGTACGGCCGGACCGCTCACACAGACCACAGGCACCACGCGGCGTATAATCAGGGCAGCCAATCAACAGTACGGCCGGACCGCTCACACAGACCACAGGCACCACGCGGCGTATAATCAGGGCAGCCAATCAACAGTACGGCCGGACCGCTCACACAGACCACAGGCACCACGCGGCGTATAATCAGGGCAGCCAATCAACAGTACGGCCGGACCGCTCACACAGACCACAGGCACCACGCGGCGTATAATCAGGGCAGCCAATCAACAGTACGGCCGGACCGCTCACACAGACCACAGGCACTGCGCGGCGTATAATCAGGGCAGCCAATCAACAGTACGGCAGGTGCGTTGGCTGCACGCCATCTGCATACATTCGCGATCATGCCCTTGATTAGGCGACTTCAGAGATTGAAATGATCCTCTAATGAATGAAGCACTTTCACCACAAATTTTGTCAATATATCACCAATATTATGATTTGGCACTGCGTTGGCGCCGGTCCCAGACAGCTGACTGTCACGGTCCCAGACAGCTGACTGTCACGGTCCCAGACAGCTGACTGTCACGGTCCCAGACAGCTGACTGTCACGGTCCCAGACAGCTGACTGTCACGGTCCCAGACAGCTGACTGTCATGGTCCCAGACAGCTGACTGTCAAGGTCCCAGACAGCTGACTGTCACGGTCCCAGACAGCTGACTGTCACGGTCCCAGACAGCTGACTGTCATGGTCCCAGACAGCTGACTGTCACGGTCCCAGACAGCTGACTGTCACGGTCCCAGACAGCTGACTGTCACGGTCCCAGATAGCTGACTGTCACGGTCCCAGAATCCCATGACTGACACCGATCGGCCGGGACCGTCTCTGCCGGCTTACAGTGGCCTCTCCCGAAGGGTGTGGCTAAGGGGAGGCCATGAAGGCGGCCACCAGTCTCGGGGAGGCTCACATGCCCACTGCCCAGTGGTCGGCGGCTACCAGTCCCGGGTTGACGTGGGAGTGATTGACGATGGAGGACGTGGGAGTGATTGAGGATGGAGGACGTGGGAGTGATTGAGGATGGAGGACGTGGGAGTGATTGAGGATGGAGGACGTGGGAGTGATTGAGGATGGAGGACGTGGGAGTGATTGAGGATGGAGGACGTGGGAGTGATTGAGGATGGAGGACGTGGGAGTGATTGAGGATGGAGGACGTGGGAGTGATTGAGGATGGAGGACGTGGGAGTGATTGAGGATGGAGGACGTGGGAGTGATTGAGGATGGAGGACGTGGGAGTGATTGAGGATGGAGGACGTGGGAGTGATTGAGGATGGAGGACGTGGGAGTGATTGAGGATGGAGGACGTGGGAGTGATTGAGGATGGAGGACGTGGGAGTGATTGAGGATGGAGGACGTGGGAGTGATTGAGGATGGAGGACGTGGGAGTGATTGAGGATGGAGGACGTGGGAGTGATTGAGGATGGAGGACGTGGGAGTGATTGAGGATGGAGGACGTGGGAGTGATTGAGGATGGAGGACGTGGGAGTGATTGAGGATGGAGGACGTGGGAGTGATTGAGGATGGAGGACGTGGGAGTGATTGAGGATGGAGGACGTGGGAGTGATTGAGGATGGAGGACGTGGGAGTGATTGAGGATGGAGCACCGTCTGCCGGGAGGATACAAAGGGGGATATGACGCATTCTAAGGACGTATACCTTTTATCATGGACCATTACCATGTGGATAGTTTCAAATACATGACAATTCAATGTGCCGTACATGAGCAAAAAGGCATATCAGCATATTGCAAGCATCGTCGCGGCGAGTTTGGGCCTTGTGCCGACAGAGGGTCGGGGGGGGGGGGGGTCGTGTTGCCGCCGCCGACTGGACTAACATGCCGGCCTCTAGCAGAGCGGACGGCGGCCAGGCACACTACCAGCAGGTCATGCCACGCACACCGAGCGAGCAGTCTGCGCCACTGAGCGAAGGGAGAGGCGAGGCGCCTCAAAACACACACACACACACACACACACACACACACACACACACACACACACATACACGCACCCGCACGCGCACGCGCACGCGCACGCGCACGCGCGCGCGCGCGCGCGCGCGCACGCACACACACACACACACACACACACACACACACACACACACACACACACACACACACACACACACACACACACACACACACACACACACACACACACACACACACACACACACACACACACACACACACACACACACACACACACACACACACACACACACACACACACACACACACACACACACACACACACACACACACACACACACACACACACACACACACACACACACACACACACACACACACACACACACACACACACACACACACACACACACACACACACACACACACACACACACACACACACACACACACACACACACACACACACACACACACACACACACACACACACACACACACACACACACACACACACACACACACACACACACACACACACACACACACACACACACACACACACACACACACACACACACACACACACACACACACACACACACACACACACACACACACACACACACACACACACACACACACACACACACACACACACACACACACACACACACACACACACACACACACACACACACACACACACACACACACACACACACACACACACACACACACACACACACACACACACACACACACACACACACACACACACACACACACACACACACACACACACACACACACAGACACACACACACACACACAGACACACACACACACACACACATACACACACACACACACACACACGCACACGCACACGCACACGCACACGCACACGCACACGCACACGCACACACACACACACACGCACACGCACACGCACACGCACACGCACACGCACGCGCACGCGCGCGCACACGCACACACACACACACACGCACATGCACACGCACACGCACACGCACACACGCGCGCGCGCACACGCACGCACGCACGTAGACAGACGGACAGAGACGGACACACCGAGCAGCAGCCAAGCGGCCATGCCGAGCCGGCGCCTACCTTCATCCACCACTTGTTGGGAACAGGCAGCTGGGGGCGACAAACGCGGCGACTCAACTGAACGCTCAGTCGCCGGGGCGAGAGGGGCACTCTCAGTCAGAGGCGAGAACACAGACACAAACCAACCGGCCGCTAATAGTGGAAAGACTTTTGACGAATGCCGTACCGTAGCATAAGCAGATCAACTGAATATCTCCGCGGATGGCCGCACGTGCAAAAGTTTGCCATAAATGTCGCGCCATACGGATATTTTACAATTCATGAATGACAAGAAATACGGTAACTTATGTAATATTCGTCCTTATCGCCGCTACTCCTGCCTAACCATCTTGGCACTGGTCTGCTTCTTATAAACGATGGTCCGACATAGTACATACAGTATGTTCCAGCTTATCACGTCCATATCAAACTCCCAAGATCATCCAGAAAAGCATAGCACAACGCCTCAATATGACGTTCAATCTCCTGGCTAGTCTGCCCCCACTCGACGCGGCAGCCCCCCCGGGCCGGCCGGGCGTCTCCAGACAGCCGGTCTGCGCCCGGAGCGGGGCGGCCGGCGGCTGTAGCCTGCTGCTGTAGCGGTACTCACACTGCTGTTGTCCAGCTGCGCGATCGCCTGCTGCCGCCCCGAGCTCGGCTGCTCCGTCTTGGTGCCCAGCACGCAGCACAGCATGGCGACCGTCTGGACGTCCCGCATCTTCAGGTAGTGGGAGATGCTGCACCAGGGAGATACAGGGAGACGTGAGAAACGGCCAACGCACACAGCCATACAGACACACAGACACACAGACACACAGACACACAGACACACAGACACACAGACACACAGACACACAGACACACAGACACACAGACACACAGACACACAGACACACAGACACACAGACACACAGACACACAGACACACAGACACACAGACACCCAGACACCCAGACACCCAGACACCCAGACACCCAGACACCCAGACACCCAGACACCCAGACACCCAGACACCCAGACACCCAGACACCCAGACACCCAGACACCCAGACACCCAGACACCCAGACACCCAGACACCCAGACACCCAGACACCCAGAC
>JAXIVJ010000710.1:0-2500 GCA_036785665.1 Chirona hameri | reverse complement strand
TCATCGAGTGTCGCGAGCAGCTGTGAGATGCAGGATCTCTTGGGGCGGAAGCCGTACTGGTGGTCGTTCAGCTGTCCACTCTCGGTCACTTGTGACATGATCTGGTCCCTGATGAGTGTCTCACAGACTTTGGACAGTACTGATGTTAGGCTCACCGGTCGATAGTTGGATGACTCTTCTTTTGCCCCCTTCTTGAAGACAGGCACCACTTCTCCCTGTTTCCAGTCTTCTGGTACTTTGCCTTCATCCAGGGACTTCCTGATGATGTCGGAGAGTGGCCGACTCAGAGGTGAAGCAAGTTCACGCAGCACTTTCGGGGAATTCCGTCCGGTCCAGGAGAGGATGTCGGGCGCAGATTACGCAGCTTGCTCTCTACCTGCGCCGGCGTCACGTCCACATTCTCCAGAAGTGGGCCCTCCCACCGTGTTTGGAGACCCGGAATGTTGATGATATTTTATCTGGTGAAGACGCTTGAGAAAAATTCCCCTAACACTTCTGCCTTATCGAGATCGGTCACTGCCATCTCGTCTGAGCCATCTTGGAACTTGAGGTCGCTTATGCCTGATCTTGTTTTCGTCCTTGTGTTTGCGTATTGCCAGAACGCCTTGGGGTTCTGTTTGATGTTTACCGCCAGATTCTGTTCAAATTCCTTTCTCAACTTCCTCGTGAGGCTGCGGAGTTCGTTCTTCACTTTGGCGTACGCCCGGTGGTCAGGGGCGCCTTGGGTTCGGGTGTACTTCTTCCACAGTTGCTGCTTCTTCTTCTTCAGGGCCATGGCCTCTACGTTCACATAGATGTTCCTGCGCTTCCTTCCCACCGTGTATTTGGGCATACACTGCGTCATGGTTGCCTCGAGGTGTTGACGGAAGAAATTATAGTGTGCATCCACTGTGGCGTCTTGAACCTGCTCCCAGTCTACTTCTTCCAGCAGGTCCGCCATTCTCCTATAGTTTCCTTTGTTCAGTGCAAACTTTTTGGTCTTACTCATGGTTTGAGTGGCGTAACACGTGAGGTTGAATTGCAGTACCACGTGGTCACTGCTTCCGATCCCCGGCAGACTCTGCAGTTCCTGTACCATGTTTTCCTCATTGGTAAGGATCAGATCCAGGATATGTGGATTGGAGCCGTGTCGGAACCTCGTAGGGGATCTCACGTGTTGGAACAGGAAACTGTCCATGATTGCCTGGAGGAATGTGTGGGCGGGATGCGCTGGGGGTGCCGTGCAGATACTATTATCCAAGTCGATTTCCCCGTAGTTGAAGTCTCCAACTATCAGCAGGTGGGATGGGCGCGCGTCCGATATTTCATCCAGTAGTCTGCACATCTGCATGCTCTCATCCGGTGTTGACGCTGGGTTGCGGTAGATGCACCCAAGCACACTCACACGTAGCGTTCGGCCAGCTCCCTGTTGAGCGGCATCAGCCGGCTGACGTCGTAACAGAGCACCAGGTTGGTGTGCTGTCGGGTGTGGCGGGGCCGCGGCCGCTCCTCGCCGTACACCTTCGGTCGGCGACCCAGAGAAGAGGTACCCAGTCGCTGACGGAGAGCACACACACACTGGTCAATAACATTATTACGATACTATTGCTAGGTCATATGACACATCATTCGACGCGTCTTGACGAGACAAGCACAGTAGCCTTGATTTGAACTCTTGTTTGTTAATTGAGGTTTTAGGGCGCGACGACTGCTGGCGTCAATTTGCGCCCAAAGCTATGTTGCTAAGCTATGTGTTTCTATGTGTTGCTGTTCCTCAGTGCAGTATTTGCAGTGAACAATTATCGTCAGGCAAGTACTGATGGCCTCAAACATTGATACGCTCTAAGGCCATTTGCTCGTCAACTTACTATAGGCCCATTCCAATTTTGTTATGGTATATTGCCAACATCCAGAGAAACACAATTTCAAAATATTAAGAAAATCGAAGGGGATATGTTTTGGGGAATTTCAATTTCAAAATTTCGGGTCAAGGTCAAACAAGGTCAAAGTTCACTGGCCTTGTTTAGTTAGTATTTGGATTCAAGCCTGTTTTATTGCCTATCATTTACATTTGGTTGCAAAATGCTAAGACTTAACTTTCCAGGTAACGATGCATTGACAATTGCCGTACACCTAGTTGGGGTCAAAGTTTGTTGACTTATAACTAGTGACCGAGGTCATATCAAAAATGGGATTTCAGTGGATGTATGCATGGGTGAACACGACCACAAATTTCATCAAAATCGAAAGGGGTCGAGTTTAAAAATCGCAATTTTTATCCGTTTGACATTGTTTGGCCAAGGACACGCTTATATTTTTCAACAATGAATCTATGTGACTGCCTTAACAACGTAGACAATACACTCGCACACAGATCGTGTTGCAGCTGTTCCCAGGCCGGGTGGCTCACCACGGCATCGTTGGCGTACAGAGTCCCGTCGGCACCGGTCGGGCTGCGGGACAGCGAGGGGAACAGCATGGGCGAGGCGGCCAGCATGGCGCCGCCCAGCGCGTACGAGGC
>JAXIVJ010000709.1:177500-190386 GCA_036785665.1 Chirona hameri | reverse complement strand
CACAAATTTGTTATCAGAAAATGCCCCCCCCCCCCATTTTACATCCCCTGAATACGCCTTTTATTTTGATTTTGGTATTTATCTTTTGGTATATTGAAGACCAGTACATTTGAAGCTCAAAAACGTTTGGGGCATGGCAATCGGTCAAACGACATGGCCGCAATGACCTTTCAATACACGTCCAACATTTTTTTTATTTTGCCCCCTGGCCTCCCACTTTTGTACAAAATAAATAAATGTGGGGCCCCCAAAAGAAAGATATTGTCATGACGAATCGAATGACGTTTTCCCCATCGAAATCGACCGAGCAGTTCTCGCGATCTCAGGGGGGGGGGGGGGGGGGGGGGTGGGGGGGCAGAATCTGATCCCCGCAAGTTAACGTAATTTTGGCTGCCCGCAGGGAATAGGGTTAAGGGCGCCGCATCAATATAGTTATATGACGCCCATTAGGAGATATGTAAAATACATATAGAAAGTTTCGAACGACCTAACTCTTGTGGAGTAAGTCCAGATTAATAACGTAATTATAACTATAACTCCACAGTCCACATTATGTCTTTCCGTGAAGAAAACAACAAGTAACATGTAAGGTTGAAACACAGCTACCCTCGCGTACCACTCGCGTCTCGCAACTCCCATTGAAATACACGGAACTTTTCCCGCGTGCGTACCTCCCCGCATCCGCTCAGAAATCGTGCCCAGTCCCGCTCCAGAATCGCGTTGGAATCGGGGGTTCGCGTCGACAGCTGTATTGGAAGCGATTTGCCAGCGGAAGGATCGACTAGAGACCAACTTTTCCCCACCATTACTTGCGAGACAGCCGCGAGATGGCATCAGCTGGCGTCGGCCTTGACTTTTGTTGCGGCAAATAAACAACAGATTTGTATCAATTTGGTTGACGGTTTGAATCAAGACGTTGGCGAATTTGATCTCAAGGTTCTCCACAATAAATATGGAGTGGGTACCGGTAAGTAAGTCACGCGTGAAAGCTAGCTGCCAACTTAAGCCCCCCAACAATACAATCTCTGGAATGCGAAGAAACTCAAATGCATGTGAATTTTCTTCTATGCATTCCTCCGATTCCAGAGCGATCTCCAGGCGATTCATGAGTGAGCCACGATTTGCACGCGGACGCGATCGCATGAGATGATTCAAACCGTCAACCAAATTTATACAAATCTGTTGTTTATTTGCCGCAAGACGACTTCCACCGGTAACGTGACTGCCCTGTAAGTCGTCACTGAGCTAGCCCATGGCGCGAGGAGCGATTTCCTTGCGGGACGCGATTTGCCCGCGAGTGCTGTGTTTCAGCCTTAAAAGCACCCAAGCAGTATGAGTTATGTTTATGTGAAGTCGTTTTCTGTAATTTATTGAGTTCAACAAGTTTTGAGTTTCAGAGCAACAAGTTCATTTTGCCATCCATTGGACAATTTTGCAAATAGCTGTGGAGAAAAGAACATTAGACTATTAAATGCCTTTCTTTTCGATATTGCCTTGAAATTGCCCATTCAATTATGCATTCTTTTTATCGTTTTTTTCTTACCGCCTAACGCAAGACGACTTCCACCGCACTGTAGGTCACGTGACTGCCCTGTATGTCGTCACTGGGCTGGACGCTGTAGGTCACGTGACTGACCTGTATGTCGTCACTGAGCTGGACGCTGTAGGTCACGTGACTGACCTGTATGTTGTCACTGAGCTGGACGCTGTAGGTCACGTGACTGCCCTGTATGTCGTCACTGAGCTGGACGCTGTAGGTCGCGTGACTGACCTGCATGTCGTCACTGAGCTGGACGCTGTAGGTCACGTGACTGCCCTGTATGTCGTCACTGAGCTGGACGCTGTGTAGGTCACGTGACTGACCTGTATGTCGTTACTGAGCTGGACGCTGTAGGTCACGTGACTGACCTGTATGTCGTCACTGAGCTGTACGCTGTAGGGCACGTGACTGCCCTGTATGTCGTCACTGAGCTGGACGCTTCAGGTCACGTCACTGACCTGTATGTCGTCACTGAGCTGGACGCTGTAGGTCACGTGACTGACCTGTATGTCGTCACTGAGCTGGACGCTGTAGGTCACGTCACTGACCTGTATGTTGTCACTGAGCTGGACGCTGTAGGTCACGTCACTGACCTGTATGTCGTCACTGAGCTGGACGCTGTAGGTCACGTGACTGACCTGTATGTCGTCACTGAGCTGGACGCTGTAGGTCACGTGACTGACCTGTATGTCGTCACTGAGCTGGACGCTGTAGGGCACGTGATCTAGCTCCACCAGCTGTTGTCCGGAGTAGCCATCCTCTTCCTGTTCGTACAGAATAATGCTCTCTCCGAGCGACTCGCTGAAGGCCACGTGACTTCCCTTCGGCAGCCCGTCAGCCGTGTCCACTGTGCCAACAGAAGAAAGGCTAAGTAAGCACAGAAACGCAGCAAGATGAGGCGCATCACGCTCACAAACATCGTCTTGGTCTAGATATGATTAGAACTGATTTACGTTCCATAATGATCGAGACAATAATGGGCTTCTGTGACCCGCTCAATCGCTGGACATAAGCGAAAAGAACGGGTTAATTGAGGGCACTGGCGGATCCAGAACGGTGGTTGGGGGGGGGGGGGGGAGAGAGGGAATCCCAAAATCTCACACAATTCTGAAAACTCATCAGCTTTCGCTTGCTTATGCATTGCTAACGGATTTTTTTTTCTCTCAACTTTCCTTAGTAAAAGTTGCTTAGATTTTCGTCTATATCTGGAAATGTGCCATATTTGCACCGATTGCACGCGTTTTTTTTTTGGGGGGGGGGGAACATGACCCCTTTCCCCCCTGGATCCGCCAGTGATTGAGGGCTTTCTGAAAGAGAAGGCTACATAACGGTACAACACACTGCAGAGATTGAGAGGCTCTATGGACCTATTTAGTGATGACGTCAATGATTGGAAGTGGTTCCAACAGCTGACTGTGCTAATGTTAAAGGCCATAAGGAATATTTTCTTATCTAGATTGTGGGAGAATGGCGTTCGATTATGTGATGAAAAGTTGTTTAATGGGTAATTATAATTTTTTCTCATTTTTCCCACCTAACAAACAATTTTCAATGATAAGCCACCTCGGAATTAGGTATTTGAGTAGTTATCAGTTCACCTTAACACAATCACATGCCTCCAATGACATAACCAATTATTTTTTCCTTGGTCAATCAAATTAGGTATACCTTGCAAAAATGTATTGATGGAAACAAATGTAACGAAAGACAGCTTAAAGTTAATAATAATGTACAAATATTGAGGTTACTCGTCACCTAGCACCGTAATAGGAACTGAAAATCGGCGCCACCAAAACCAAAAGCTGAAATTGCTTACGTTTTTGTGAATGTAACACCTGCGCCATAATTGCCTTTTAATATTTACACGTCAATTGTGACGTTACTTGTTTTTACTGAATGCATGTTTTGCGTGATCAAAATGAGGAAAAATCAAAATTACCCATAAAACAAGTTTTCATCACATAATCGAACGCCATTCTCCCACAATATGGATAAGAAAATGTTCCCTATGGCCTTTAACATTAGCGCAGTCAGCTGTTGGAACCCCTTTCCACCAGTGACGTCACAATAAATAGGTCTATGGACTATGAGACGCTTTTCGTGGGCATGTACCGAACTTTGTAATTAAGATCCTGTGCTAAGGCTAAAGCTGCTGTAGTCCAGCCCGGTAACTGGTACATATTACAATAGGCATTTACAGACGCACCGTTGGGAGGCGATTGGGGGGGGGGGGGGGTCATGGATTGTGATATCTTATTGTGATAGTACATCACTTGCATAGAGTTTGAGTGCAGCAGTATTATTTTCCCTAAATCTAACCGAGTAAATTCATCTAAAAGATAATTGCCAAAAATAAATAATACGATTTCAATCTCAGCAATTTCTTTTTTTATGTGTAAATTTAGTCAGAATCTTTTGAATGGAGGTATTCCGAGGTCAGGTCTCGCACTAAGGAGAACTTGTTGCGCGGCCCTGACCCCACCAATCACCATCCGATCCCGCAATACTTGGTAGCTGGCAGTATTTAGAAGCGAAAGTTGGACGTGCCCAAACACACCTGGACACGGTCCGACCTGTCCTCTACCGTCACCTGAACTTGAACGCGACCGATACCACCGGTTGCAAGCCATCCCACTCAGCGGCAAACTGCGAGCGCCGAAGCGACTCGAACCCGGCCTGCCATACCGGGTGAGATCTGAAGCCCAGGGCTCTCCCGACTGAGCTACAGTGGCGGACCTATATAGGGCCGACTTTACCGAGTTAAATTTGAACATATTTAAATGAATGAAGCACAACACATCCTACTCTCTCAGAGAACTGACATTTTCCTAGCCGGCAAATGCTCAATGGTCATATTACCAGCTAACTCTGCCACTAGCTAACGGCCAACGGTAGGTTTCCGGAGCGCGTACATCCGAACTGTGCGCGCGAGCGTCCCGGGAGACCCAGGACCACCTAACGGCCAACACCCCGGGCCCCGACACGCTAACGGCCCCGACACGCTAACGGCCCCGACACGCTAACGGCTCCGACACGCTAACGGCCCCGACACGCTAACGGCCCCGACACGCTAACGGCTCCGACACGCTAACGGCTCCGACACGCTAACGGCTCCGACACGCTAACGGCCCCGACACGCTAACGGCCCCGACACGCTAACGGCCCCGACACGCTAACGGCCCCGACACGCTAACGGCTCCGACACGCTAACGGCTCCGACACGCTAACGGCCCCGACACGCTAACGGCCCCGACACGCTAACGGCTCCGACACGCTAACGGCCCCGACACGCTAACGGCACCCACCGACTTCAATGCTGTAGGTCTCTCCGGTGTCCACCCCGGCAGCGTCGAGCACCTGGCAGATCTGCGCCGGCTCCAGCTGGCCGCCGGTTACCGTCACCTCCTGCTGGTGCTGCTGCTGCTGCGGTCCGGCCGCCGCCGCCGCCGGCTGGCCCGGCTCGACCTGCTGCTGGCCGGCCTCGTGGCCCGGCTCCGGCACCTCGACAGTAGCCTCCTGGTGGCTGGAGCGGCTGTGCACCTCGATAGGAAACGGCATCTTGTACTTGAGCTTCACCTGTGGTATGGTGGGCGGTGTAAGGTGGGGGAGGGGTGTGATCAGAGGCAGCGGAGCGGCAGCACACACCCACACACCCACACACCCCCGCACGCACGCACACACACACACACACACACACACACACACACACACACACACACACACACACACACACACACACACACACACACACACACACACACACACACACACACACACACACACACACACACACACACACCCACCCACACACCCACACACACACACACACACACACACACCCACCCACCCACCCACACACCCACACACCCACACACCCACCCACACACACACACACACACACACACACACACACACACACACACACACACACACACACACACACACACACACACACACACACACACACACACACACACACACACACACACACACACACACACACACACACACACACACACACACCACACCCACACCCACACCCACACCCACATCCACACCCACACCCACACCCACACCCACACCCACACACCCACACCCATACCCACACCCACACCCACACCCACACCCACACCCACACCCACACCCACACCCACACCCACACACGTGATTACCGATCAGCAAACAATATAACACCATCATCTGTCATCCTGCCTCTGTCATCCTGCCTCGTGTCATCCTGCCTCTGTCATCCTTCCTCTGTCATCCTGCCTCGTGTCATCCTTCCTCTGTCACCCCTCCTCTGTCATCCTTCCTCTGTCATCCTTCCTCTGTCATCCTTCCTCTGTCACCCTTCCTCTGTCACCCTTCCTCTGTCACCCCTCCTCTGTCATCCTTCCTCTGTCATCCTTCCTCTGTCATCCTTCCTCTGTCGTCCTTCCTCTGTCATCCTGCCTCGTGTCATCCTGCCTGTCATCCTTCCTCTGTCATCCTTCCTCTGTCGTCCTTCCTCTGTCATCCTGCCTCGTGTCATCCTGCCTCTGTCATCCTTCCTCTGTCATCCTGCCTCGTGTCATCCTTCCTCTGTCATCCTGCCTCGTGTCATCCTTCCTCTGTCATCCTGCCTCTGTCGTCCTGCCTCTGTCATCCTGCCTCTGTCATCCTGCCTCTGTCACCCTTCCTCTGTCATCCTGCCTCTGTCATCCTTCCTCTGTCGTCCTGCCTCTGTCATCCTTCCTCTGTCGTCCTGCCTCTGTCGTCCTGCCTCTGTCATCCTGCCTCTGTCATCCTTCCTCTGTCGTCCTGCCTCTGTCGTCCTGCCTCGTGTCATCCTTCCTCTGTCGTCCTGCCTCTGTCATCCTTCCTCTGTCGTCCTGCCTCTGTCATCCTTCCTCTGTCATCCTGCCTCGTGTCATCCTTCCTCTGTCGTCCTGCCTCGTGTCATCCTTCTGTCATCCTTCCTCTGTCATCCTTCCTCTGTCGTCCTGCCTCTGTCATCCCTCCTCTGTCATCCTTCCTCTGTCATCCTTCCTCTGTCGTCCTGCCTCTGTCGTCCTGCCTCTGTCGTCCTGCCTCTGTCGTCCTTCCTCTGTCATCCTGCCTCTGTCATCCTTCCTCGTGTCATCCTTCCTCTGTCATCCTTCCTCTGTCATCCCTCCTCTGTCATCCTTCCTCTGTCGTCCTTCCTCTGTCGTCCTTCCTCTGTCATCCTTCCTCTGTCATCCTACCTCTGTTATCCTGCCTCTGTCGTCCTGCCTCTGTCATCCTTCCTCTGTCATCCTTCCTCTGTTATCCTGCCTCTGTCGTCCTTCCTCTGTCATCCTTCCTCTGTTATCCTGCCTCTGTCATCCTGCCTCTGTCGTCCTTCCTCTGTCATCCTTCCTCTGTTATCCTGCCTCTGTCGTCCTGCCTCTGTCGTCCTTCCTCCCATCCTAGCAGACAAACAGCAGGATAATACCATAATCCAGAGATATCAGCTAATAGCGTGCAACTGCCAAACTCTGTGCATAAAAAGATACTCTGTAAGACATAGTCAGTGTACTAAAGTGCGAAAGTGTATGGTGCCTATACTCCATTCTCCATGCTAGGACCCTGATCCAAATGGTCTGAGACTACACGACAGCCTGGAACTAGCTTCCCGTCCTGTTTCTTACCTCGTTTTCCAGTGCCATCAGCTTGATCTCGCATTGATCTATTTCGTTAACGAGCTCCGTACAGCCGCAGCAGATCCTGTACACGTGATCCTCATCTTTTCGGAACGGTGACTGTATGATCTTGCCTGCAACGAAATGGTCACCAGGTCATGTCAGGTCACGACTCGAGTTAACCCGCGAGTTACTGGGGTATATTTCATAACGCGACTTACTGGGGTGGGGGGGGGGGGGGGAGGGCTATTTTTTGCCCCCCCCCCTCTGATCTCCGGAACTACTGGACCGAATGTAAAAATTCAAACGGCATTCGATATCCCTGGGAAATTTATCGAGGGAAGCATAATATTGTTGACCTCGGGGTCACCGATGACGTTACAGGTCAGGTCAAGTACAAAATGTTTGATCGTGTCAAAAGGTCTCTATGGATGGAATTGTCGCGCAAAATTGCGATATTAAACGCATAAACTGCTGATAAATCGGTATGATTCGTGTGCCTGACACTTCTAAGTACCTTTCTAAGCTGTTTATGACCTTGGGTAAGGTCAAGGTCATCCGAGGTCACGAGGTCAAACTGCAGATTACGGTCATTAGGCGTTGTAACACATGTTTATGGGTTTGTTTTTCGTCTAGAACGCGAAAAATGACCTTAGAACATTGTTTGTTCCATATAAATAGAAATAAAACGCAAAAATGGAAATGCGTTTTTTGTCATAGTAATGCTGTGAGAAGTGGTCGATTTTTGTCATTTAAAGGTCATAACTCGGTCAATTTTAAAGATATCGACTTTAAATTTGGTACACATATTCACCGCATACGTCTCGATCACATATATTCCGGTTTTTGGATAATTCTGATTTTTTCTTGATTTTTTTTTTGTAAAAACCAGAAAAAGTCTTTGTCTTTGGATTTCTCAAAATTTTGAATTTAAAATAAACTAAAAAATCAGAGATAGCAGTTTGATAGCCCGGTCTATTGTCAGTAATTTGATTTAATACAATTTAGTTTAACTCAAATATCGTACCTTTGACAGCGTTTTCTGCAAACCATTATTTTGCAACAAAAACCGAAGAACATGACGTCACTCTGATGTCATTCCCGGTTGACCTATCATAGCCTCATATTTTTCCGTTTGCCAACATGTGTAGAATTGATGTGAGAGAAGTTACTGCAAGTTTGGTGACGATACGGGTATTCGTTTAGGAGTTATTGCAAAATAACGGGAGGGGGGGGGGCAAAAAATAGCCCCCCCCCCCCAGTAACTCGCGGGTTAAGACTGAACATGAACAGAGTTTGTGGCATCATACATAACATTGCACCTCAAAATTATATTTTTGACAACCTAGTGGAACATGAATTTCCTTGCCAGCCACACAGTTACTTTCACTACAAACCACATGCTAGAACAATGCTGACATTATCGTGGAATGCAGATACACCAAAACTGAACACACTGGCATGCATCTAGCACAAATTTTGCTGGGCTCAAGATAACACTGAGCATATAACAAAGGCATACCCGAGTCCTGAATTCCTTCAAACAATACAAACTAATCTCATGCCAGTTTATATTTTTTCCCTAATTGCATGTCAAAACTAAAGACCGACTTTCCATCCCAGCATTTGGCAGTGACCGACTAAGCAGCTACTCACCCAACTTTACGGCGAGCAGAGTCTTGGAGAAAGAGGTGCGAGATTCATGAATGTCCTTGGCATTTAACAGCCCATGCTTGCAGATTAAGCACACCTCCATATCTCCACCAGGCTGCTGAGCCCCAGCGGCCATGGTCCACGCAAGGCAGTGACCAAGCTGGAAAAGACAAGCCAACATTGATGTTTGACAATGGACAGGCAAACACACAACTCGCTGCCTAAAGACTATGTTTGCCAGCTCATTGAAAAGTCACTGCAGTATTTTCAGGTATAATTGTTAAAATTATGTGTTTCGATAAATAAATAAAATATTAGTCCGCACCTTTCGAATGGATGGACTTCTGTCTAGGTCAGGTTCGCGTTAAGCATTATTTGTTGCGCAGGCCCCCTGACCCTTACCATCCGATCGCGCAATTTCTGGTAGCCGGCAGAATTGAGAAGTTTAGAAACGAAAGTCTTACGTGCCCGACATACCTGGACACGGTCCGCCCCGCCCTCTGACGTCACCTGACCTTGAGTGCGACCGCTGCCACCGGCCACCCCAGTCAGGGGCAAATAGCGAGCACCGAAGCGACTTGCCCCGGGCTGCCACTACAGGGTGAGATCAGAAGCAGGGCTGCGGAGTCGACATAATTTTAGCAACTCCGACTCCGTCCTGAAAAAAAAATCGACTCCGACTCCGGCCTATATCCGTTCTCCAACCGCATGGTAAGCAATATCTGCAGTGCCATCTATTTTTTCCGTTTGTTTTTATTTTTAACAGTATGAAGAACAATGCTAAGACGCCCGAGCACGGGCGCGGCGTGCCGACCGCGCGTCCAGCCCAGTCGCGCTCGCCTGCAGGCGGCGGAATAAAATGAGAACGTGAGACCGGCTCCACTGTGTGTCTCGTCGAGACGCGTCCGACATTGCGCAGCACGACATACCTGGTTCACCACATGACCTTAAATTGCCTTGACCCATGAGGTCAAATTTTGAATTTAACTTACAGGGTGTCCCAGAATTACTCGAACATTGCTCTTTGACGTCTAAAACAAAGGAGAAGACAATGATACTTTTTTGTATTTATTTACCAACATAGCCACCTTCAGGAGCAATGCAATGACCATTCGGTTTGGCATATCGGCAGCTAGATTCGCCAGCACATCCGGGGAAATGCTAGCCCATGCCCGCTTTAGCTGTGGGACTCCACTGATGCCGGTGGCAGGTTTCTCTTGATCAATCTTTTGTTGCATGATGCTCCAGATATTTTCAATTGGATTCAAGTCCGGACTATGTCCGGACTATGTCCGGACTATTTCCAGAATATATGCCTTTCCCCCAAAATCCAGATTTTTTTTTGTCTGCACCACTGTTGAGTCGCTTGGGCCGTGTCAGGGGGCGCACTGTCCTGCACGAAGATGGCTCGATCCTGATCTTCCACCAACTTTCTCTCCAAAATCGACCCGTCTGTGGCCGTCCGGTTCAAGGCATCAAGTCCTTCTTTTGCCAGAATTTTCTCGCGGTAGTATTCTCCATTTTTTTTTTAGGGAACCACGCGCAGCTCAGAAAGAGCACAATGGCTCATCATTCCCCACACTTGCACTTTGTGTGGGTGCTTGACCGTTTCAACTGCGAGAACGTCGGCACCGTCTGACGCCCACACACGGTCATTTGGCCGATTAGGAGGGGGAGGGGGGGGGGGGGTGTACAAGTTCAAATGGGGACTCATCGGACCACATTACGCGATTCCAGTCGTTTTCGGTCCATTATTGTGGTATCTGGGGAAACTTGAGGCGGTGCGTGCGTTGCTTCTCGGTCAATTTCGGCCTTTTTGCAGCTTGAAGGCCTGCAATCCTAAGTTTTCGCGGAGATGGCGATGCACATATGACTTGGATGTGCTGTAGCCAGCCCTGGTTAGGCGGTGAGCCAGCTTGCGCGTGGATAGGTGGCGCTTGTTAGCCGCCATCGCGATCATTCTCTTGGCGACCGGGTGCAGGCTTGGTTTTCGGCCGCGACCGGGCTTGCTGACCAAGTCGTCTCCCGCCTTTGCACGCCTCAACCATTGGTAAAGTTAGGTGCGAATGATATCCAATTGCTTGCACACACTGTTTTGAGGCTATCCAGCAAAAAGCATGCCAATAGCTCTTTTGCGGAACCCAGGGCTGTACTCTTTGCCCATAGTTGCAGGTTTAGCGCTTAGGCGCAAAACGAAAAACAAACACCCGCCGCTGACCTCACCTAGCACCTGACCCGGGTCACGACCGGACCTCGGGAGGGTGTGGCGTTCAAGGTCGACTGCTGAGGGGTATTTCATAAAATTTTGAAAACCGTAGCTTCGGCGGGTACAGTGCAGTAGCGATATTCGCTTCAGAATAGATGTTCGGGTAATTCTGGGACACCCTGTAGGTAACCTGGTCACCATGGTATGATTCGAATCTCCTTGACGAAACGAGCACGATGATATTACAATGGGCGCCGTGTGACCGTAAGAGTCGGTGCGCCCAAAGTCCCAATCATCATCAGATGACGTAACACTAATTGCCTTATCTTTATCAGGCGCAAATCTACCGGTAGTTAAGCAAACTTTCCACTCGATTCATTTTCCACTCATTTTCTTTCGAAAGAGATGTAAAGTTAATATCCCTAAGCCGACGGCTATTCTACCGACCAAAGTAATCGCCAATTGTCAAAAAGTCGACTCCGACTACGAGCCGGAGTCGGTAAGATTTTAGCGACTCCGACTCCGGCCAAAACTGCCGACTCCGACCGACTTCCGACTTCGACTCCGCAGCCCTGGTCAGAAGTCCAGCGCTCTCCCACTGAGCTACAGGGCCGGACAAACTGGTTTTGCAGATCTCTTGGTGTTATATTAAAGGGATATTGCCACCTCCGGAGGATTTCTAAAAAGCAACTTAAATGAATGGTGGGGATCAACAATCATGTATGCTCAAGCTCAAACTTGCTCATGCAGCATCTAAAGCAGTGCATCGGCAAAGCATTTTGTATTTATTTCTGACTCCAAAACGTTGGTCCCAGCTGTGCTCAGTACTAGATTCATGATGGCCGCTCTCATCCAGTTTGACTGTGGTACTGGCGCCCGCCCAAAGCCGAAGCGTACGAATTCGCCGAGAATTGACCTTGAAAAGTATATGTGTTATAAGGTATAGGTCACAACTCCTACGGTCCCAAAGTCGAGCCATAGCAATTCTTGTTGTTTTATTATGAAAGAGGCTAAGGTTGATGAAAATATAAGTAACTGCATACGCTTTTTAATTTTAAAGTGCACTGACGTAATGGTGATGTTGAATTTGCAACATTCAAAAGAAAATAACAGTCTGCAAAGAAGTGATTCTAAATAGTGATGTGGCCACTCCAATTTTACGAATGTTTGGCAAGCATGAGTGGTGCAAATGTATTTTTTGATCTAATGGGGGGAGTTTCGGGAACCAAATTTTGCAGGTGAAATCGGACACGCTTAATCGACCGATACACACCAAAAACTCCATATTGGCCTGCGAGGTGGCAATGTCCCTTTAAATATACAGCCATACCGGGTTCACCTCCAACCATCTCAGTAAGATGAGAATCTGCCAGAAGAGTAATTGGGGTTGGTAGATATCTACTGGCAGACTATACCAGCATAACATCAAGAAGATGAAACAAGTGCAACAAACGCTGATCACAAATCTGCTTTAGATGTTCCACTTTGTGCCTGTAAGTGTACCGTGTCTGAGTGCAGATTAGGACAACTTGTAACAGCTATATTGTTGTGGGTTTAGCTCTTATGCAGGTATAACTTGGCACAGGTATAGTGATCACAGACATAGTGGTATAAGTTCTTTGGTATCATTGGTACACTTTTTAGTCTGTTGTAACAATAGTCAGCTGACTACTCTTCCTCTATTATGGCCCTCAACACATAAACTGGGGAAGTGCATTACTGAAGTTCTACAGATTTGGTACCTACTTGGGGTTAAGTAACCATAGTAACCACTTGGGGGTAAGTAACCATTTTGAAATAATGTGTTTGTGTGTAACTAAAAAAAACTAAAACCAACTGGACATG
>JAXIVJ010000709.1:135000-165000 GCA_036785665.1 Chirona hameri | reverse complement strand
ATATATGGGCATGGACCGCCCACTTTTTGCATACCTCGGTTTGACATCGCCTAGCGGTTCACCCTTGCAATTTAGGAGAAAATGACCAGAAAGCGAGCTGTAGAGGACATTTCAATCTATCATTTAGTGCTTAATTCTCATCCTGCTGGCACCCAAGGTATTCAATTGGTAGGATGTGAAAGTAGCCCAATTTAACACTATTTGAATAGGGAGTGTGTGATGTCACATGCCTCTGACGTCACTCCATTCACTGCCTTCCCCTGACGGGTCTACCTAGTATCTAGGGCCTTGGTGCTCCACCAGGAACAGAGGTTTAGTGAGTGTGACAGGGTGAGCAGCATTTTCATTCTACAATAAAATATACCATCATCTGCCTAATTCTTCTAATAGGTACCTTCTTTTTTTTATTGGGGTTTAGGGGCGCTCCGACAACGAAGGTCACATGGCGCCCATAATAGGTACCTCAAGACTATGATAAACTGGGGAGGTGCATTACTAGTATTACCTAAAACCTAACCCTACAGCATAAATAAGTTCTGTGACATCATAGCCGGGCCACAGTCTATACTTGTTGTAGCTCATGTCAAGGTCGGTTGTCGTCAGCTGGTGTGTAAACAAAGTTTGGTGACAGACAAGATATTAATTATTTAAGTTAGAAGTAGTTATAGTGCAAAATGCCTTTGGGAAGACATCCATAGTTACTAAATTGGAATGCCACATTATCCAGGGCATCAAAAAGTCCAAAACAGCCATTTGTGGGAAGTTCGACAAAAGGAAGATAGCCTATTATTATTATTAAAAGGATGCCTAGCATATCCTGATCCTATTTGTGGTTCCTGTGAACTTCCCGGCATGGCTTTTGATATGCAAGAAATTAAATGCTGATGTGGCCATTACGCTGAAAATGGGCCTTTTGAGCTTGAAAATGCAGACGCTTAGCATTACTGTTATATTAGTTGTATTACTAAAATACTCACCTACATGCGAATGTCCTCGAATTATTATAACTGAAAAATCCGATTACTCACCCCAACTGCCTAAAATACAAACACTCCATTCAATTTTGTTATGGGTCGTTAACAAGGCCTAGATACGAGGTAGGTTAACACGGGGGAAGGCCGCAAATTGTTTGGTAGCCGTGACGTCACCATGGCAGTCGAATCCCGCTTTACAGTGTTGGCAATGGAAAGTGGCTTGGTAAGTTACCCCTTAATTTGCTATCTAAGATAGATGGATACAAGTCTTTATGATCAATGGGAAGCTCGTTTCTCCAAGATTCCTGGAATGGCCTCTGATTTTACCTGAGACACTCCAATCGTTCACAATTCTTGGTCGAGTGGAGGCATGTTCCGCTCACACGGCGTGTCGGAGCAGTGGTCCGCTGTCAAAGGCTGTACACCACCGCCACCGCGCCGGCCGCAAGTTGGTAAGAACCGCTGCGACGCCTTGCCAGAGACTGTACCGCCGCGGGGCCGGCCGGCCGCTCCGGCGGCGGCCTGGTGATTATAATTTTCCGGCCTGAATGCAAACTCTGTTACAGCTGACTAATTGTGATGTTTCGTTAAAATGGTGTTTATATACATTTTTCAATAAAATTGATGTACCAATGAACTTTAAATATTATTGTCATTCGAATACACACTAAATTGTATGAAATATATTTCGTTTTCTTTTCAGATATTTTCCGATGCGATTACCATATCCTACTACATAGTTAAAAATCTAGAAGAAAATGTGAACTATTCCAAAAAAGATACCAGAAATAGTTGATGTGGTAACATAATTAGTCTATTATAGTTTGAACCAGGCGTGATGTAGATATGGCATGTCGAAAGACAAATGACGTCATAGGCCTCTTGTCTCCCGCGTCTGAGCCGCGTATATTGGAACTCACCTGTTCCTTTTTTATTTATTTATTTACGCCTTATTTAGGACAACTTATTTACGCCACCTAACCTTAACTAATCTAACAAACCTAACTAAATTAACCTAAGTTAATTTAATTATTTAAGAATGTATGTAAGATCTTATCTAATTATGTTAGAATAGAAAGCACATACACATGCACATACACATATGACATACACACACACACGACAAACCATAATGGGTCCAAGGCCGTATAAGAGCCTTGGCGGATGGGTCCCTGAAAACATGTATCACATGTATCAGAGGCAGACACGTCGCTCGTTAAAGTCTAAACCCGGCCGTCGATGGCCGAGTAGAAGATGTTAGATCCATGGTCTCTTTTGATTTGTTTTCGTATTAATATATTATATAGCAATTAGTATGAGGCTATGGTTTTTTATTGATTATGTTTTAACTTAACCTAACCTAACCTAATCCTACGGTGTAAATAGGTTATCCGATGTATTTACGCGTCTTAGCCACACTCCCATTTTTTAATATTTAGAATCTGAAAAATGGCGAACAGCTTTGCTCACAATAGGCTTTCCTATTGGCCTAAGATCATGACGTAATATAACTAAAATGGACACATTTCCCGTCGAACTTAGCCACAAATATTTACACACGGCCTAAAAAATAGATATAAATAAAATAAATGAGAGCACTCAAGTAACACAAAAATCACGCTTACGAGACGAGATTGGCGCAAGGCGCAAATATACACGAACACATTTCAACACCGATTTCAGTCGGGAGGTGTCATGCCTATCTCCGTAACGTGTCCACCCTGTCCAATGACGTCATGGTATAATGACGTCACAGTTACAGTTTCCACCAATGGGGTGGCCGAATCGGGAGCGTTCGAGACCGGCGCGGCCGACATGTTTGGGTACAGGGGCAGGCCTTGCCCATATATGGGCATGGACCGCCCACTTTTTGCATACCTCGGTTTGACATCGCCTAGCAGGTCACCCTGGCAATTTAGGAGAAAATAATCGAAAAGCGAACTGTAGAGGACATTTCAATATATCATTTAGTGCTTAATTCATCCCGCTGGCACCTAAGGTATTCAAATGGTAGCACGTGAAAGTAGGCCAATTTAACACTATTTGAATAGGGAGCGTGTGACGTCACGTGCCTCTGACATCAACCCCATTCGCTGCCTACCCCGGACGGGTCTACCTAGTATCTAGGGCCTTGGATTTCAGTGTTGTATTGAGAATAGATGGACATTTTGCGAAGGTAAATTCTACAGTCATTTTCTTTTGAATTTTACAACTTTGCAGATTTTCACACAATGTGCCTATGCTGATTTTTTGTTTGTTTTGGTCTATCCTGAAATCTGAATGAGTCAATAGATTCATTAACCTTATTATGTAACTCATGTTACAATTCAGTTGCTGGCACTAGGTCCAAAAAAATCAATTTATTGACATCAATTTTTGTCATTCAAAGTGGGCGAAGCTTGTCATAGGCACTGCACTTAAGGATACAAAATTGGCACAGTTATTGACAACATTTCACTAAAAATACCTAGTCCATAATCTCCATATGGAGAATGGCCAGTCCTAAAAAATAATCACACCATCTGATGCACAACTGATTACTCCATCCACCTTGGTCACAACTCAAACTGTTTGCGTAATATTTTTTTGGGTTTGTTTTGGGAAAGAAGAGACCCCATCACATAGCAACAAATTATATCAAATATGTTTCTGTCATTTTCTTAGGATAACCTTTTTAAATTTTCAAGTTTATATTTTGTAAGTATATAAAACAAATTTTGGGCCATACTGACCATAAACCCACAGCATTTTAGATGTTACAAAACTTAACTATTTGGTCACTACACACCTTTCAAGACACTTATGAATCTAATGTTATTTAGAATGTATCTTACCTAACAGTGTTGAAACAATAATATTTCTGGAAGCTGTCACAACTGATCGTCCACCACGATCGTCGCCATATCTATGCAGATAGATATATTGATGCAGGAAGATACAGAGGAAAAATAAGGATCGTCCATGACATTGGAACAATGACCGTATATTTTAGGAGTGAAATTTCGAACTAATAATAACCTAACCTAACCTAACCTAATCCCTAAGTGTAAATAAGTTCTGTGACGTCATAGCTGGGCCGCCGTTAACACAGTCTATACTTGTCATATCAAGGTCGGTTGTTGTTAGCTGGCACATAAACAAAGTTTGGGGCGACAGGCGAGGCGACTGAAGCGGCAATATATTAATTATTGAAGTTAAAATTAGTTATAGTGCAAAATGTCTTGAGGAAGACATCCATAGTTACTAAATGTGATATTTGCTATTGATTGGTAGGTATATTATAGGGATTAACTAATAACTAATGGTGGGTTTATGGTTAAAATGACTGAATTTTGTAATGTAACTACATAAAATTATTATGAAAAAGTATTTTTATACAAAACAATATTCACCCATGCTGTTACAGTGTTACTGCATCAATATTTTGATACAGTTATTTTAATTTGAGTCAAAATTGATTCAGGTGAGCCAAGGGATCACACAAATTGATGCACTTATAAAGCAATATTGCATAAATTTCCAAGAGAATTATTGAACATCTAAGTGGCTGAAACTGTATTATGAGCCACAATGCACAGATTCATGTGCTATTCATCCCATCACTGTTATCCAGTGCTTCATAATTGCCATTTGTAAATCAGTAATTTTCCCCAATACCATTTCTATTGGGCTGGATCAAAATTTTGATGTGTCAAAAAATGGATTATTTGGGCCTCAACTGAATTAGCTTGTATTACTAACCATTCCTATGAACATTTGTGGGGTTATGACTGATCCTTACCTTATGCTTCCTTGATTCAGATCAATATACCTGATTTGCATAGTGATGTGTAGTGTGTGCATATTTTGATATCGGTATCATGTTGGTAAATATCCCTATTGCTATTTGTCTATACCAGACATAGACAAAAAGTGCAACAAAGAGCCTCTGGGGCCCATCTGAGGTTGCACATTCCCTGCCCCCCCCCCCCCCCTCCACCAGTCTCACCTCTTCAAATCACCTTACTCTGCCTGCCTAAAAGAAGTTTAATCCTACAAGTATTTATGAACTAATCCCTTCTCTGTAAATAATTTATCTAATCTAATTTTGAAGGAAGCAAGTGTCACTGCAGTTCAAACTCTTGCTTCTCTTGTCTAATGCTTCTCTATTTTGTGAAAATTAAAATCAACATTTTTGTCTTCTTCAAAATAATTTGTCATGAATCCACTTGTTTGCTGGGTCAGCTGGATGCAAAGCTCATGCTGTATGATGAACATATGTAAGATGAAGTCATGTGGAGGTAAATAAATGTGAGCTTTGTGGTAATGAGAATTGAAGATCAAGATTTGCACAAATAAGACATGTAGAATGAAGAATTATTAAAATTGGTTGACAGCAAGGTGTAATACAAAGTGTGATGATAAATTCAAGAACATAATGGGTCTGTTCCAGTGATGACTCTAACCTCTTCTAACCTCCAAGTTTGGGTATATAGATTCCACAGACACTCTGAAACTCAGCAATTACATAAGCTAGAGACTTCATTCTTTCACCATTTGAAAGTTACGCTCTTGTAGGGGTGCCATTTCACCTTTTATACCGATTGGGCTCAAAGAAGACCCATTAGGCCCAAAAGAAAATCTGAAAATGCTACAGCCACGCTGAAACTCAGAACCTATCAGAGATAGCGACTCGGGCCCTTCACCATTCGACGCGGCATTGTCGGAAACGGTACCGTTTAGCCTTTTACAAACCGCCGTTTCAAGGCGTGCGAGAAGCGCTGCTGGCTCGACGGTGTGAGAGTGGTGAAGGTCCTAAGACGCTATCTCTGATAGGTTATGAGTTTCAGCGTGTTTGTAGTGGTTTTTACCCTTCTTTGGGCCCTGGTGTGCCTTCTTTGGGCCCGATCGGTATTAAAGGCGAAACGGCACCCTACAAGAGCGTAGCTTTCGCATGGTGAATGAATTAAGTCTCTAGCTTATGTAGTTCCTGAGTTTCAGAGTGACTGTGAAATCTATACTCAAACTTGGAGGAGGTTAGAGGTGCCACTGGAACAGACCCAATATGTCCTGACCATTCTGTTCTACTGGGTACTCTTCTGGCTCCTCTATACACTTTGGACGATCAGTGGTGTCTGTGTTTGCCATCTCAACCTCTGACCCAGCCCTACACAAGGGCGGATCCAACCGGCCGTTTTTTTTTTGGAAACCGTTTTTAGCGGACCTTACCTACCCCCAATTTCGAATCTTTTCCCAGATTTGGGCCACTTTATTTTGCAACTACACGATTTTTTTTTAACCTTTTCAACCTTTTGGGATATCGCAAAAGGAAAGATCGTCAGCTTGCAGTTTTTATTGTTCCGACATTGCCTTACACTGAGCAAAACTATGCCACTTGTCAGCTGTACCCAGGGGCGTCGCCGATAATTTTTGAGTGTGGGGGGAGGGGTCGGCTGAATTGACAAAAGAAAAAATACCATTTTGTATTCGTGTATTTAAGCCTTTGCAGCATTTTTAATGTGGACTTTAATGTTATAGTAGGTACTTGTTATTTGGCGCCGCTAAGCGACGCGAGATTTTTACGGGTTTGCCTGATAAAACCCAGAAACAGGCGGTGGGCCTTGTAGAGAATAGGCTAAACATGCTATTCATTCAATTCACCGTTACAACGAACCGAAGACGGTGGCGATGGCTTCGTTATGACGATGGCCACCGATGTGACGCCGCGAAGCGGCGTGGAATTGTAATGTTAGGTCATGGGAAACGCAATGTTTATAGTGGAACCAGACTCAGGTAATCCCTATTCCTGGTTGCACATCTCGGTATGATTACAAATATTGAAATTAAGGTAGTTTTTAATGTACATATTCTTCGGATAGTAAATCACGATGACCGGTGGCAGTCAGCGCTCAATAGTACATATAATAATAATAACTGTATACATATGTACTGAACTGTAACACACAACTGGTAACAGTGCAAATGGTTTGAAAGCGGCAGGACTTTTCCGCACATAATTAATAATGACACATATTTATATATATATATGTATATATATATATATATATATATATATATATATATATATATATATATATATATATATATATATATATATATATATATATATGTGTGTGTGTGTGTGTGTGTGTGTGTGTGTGTGTGTGTGTGTGTGTGTGTGTGTGTGTGCGTGCGTGCGTGCGTGCGTGCGTGCGTGCGTGCGTGCGTGCGTGCGTGCGTGCGTGCGTGCGTGCGTGCGTGCGTGCGTGCGTGCGTGCGTGCGTGCGTGCGTGCGTGCGTGCGTGCGTGCGTGCGTGCGTGCGTGCGTGCGTGCGTGCGTGCGTGCGTGCGTGCGTGCGTGCGTGCGTGCGTGCGTGCGTGCGTGCGTGCGTGCGTGCGTGCGTGCGTGCGTGCGTGCGTGCGTGCGTGCGTGCGTGCGTGCGTGCGTGCGTGCGTGCGTGCGTATTGTATGTATGTATGTATGTATTTACATTCTTGAGCAATCCACACACGGCGTGGCGATTACCGCTCAGAGTCTGGGCCAGGTTCGCGACATGCGGGAACAAGTTAGCTATTCACACAAACCACACGGCACACATACAATTTCTCACAAACACACAATTCATGCCGCACTCAGTGATACGTATATACACTCGGTGATTTATCACACTCGGTGATTTATTTACACGCACCCGAGTCGACTGTCGACCGTCGACTGAGTCGCGCTTTTGCGGCACGGGCAAATCTGGCGGGAGGTAGCAGCGCCAGCTCTCTGGGAAGCGTGTTTAGAAGCGCCGCGGCACGATAGCCAAAACGACGCTTGCCAGTTTCGAGTCGGGGTCGTGGGAGGTGAAATAGGTTGTCCTGGCGAGTGGATCTAGGTCTAGTGTCAGAGTTTAGGGTAAACAGAGACGCTAGTGCCTCGGGTTCTCCCCGCTGGATGGCCTTTTGGGCTGTGGCTACAGTCTGATAATCTGTCATAGTTTTTGGTGTCATCCAGCCGAGTTGGTCGCGCAGGTCGGAAACATGGTCGAACTTGCGGCGGCCGAAAATGACCCTAGCGGCGAAGTTTAGAATTTTTTGGATCCGTTGGAGGTTCTTTTTGGTACCATTGCCATAGACTGTGAGGCAGTACTGAATGCGTGACATGACGAGTGCCATCACAAGTGTTTTGATGACACCGTCGGGAATATAGTGGCGGATGTGGGAGAGGCCGATTAGTAGGCCCATGCAGCGGCGGCTGAGGTCAGACACGTGGGCGTCCCAGGACAGGGAGCTGTCAAAGACGACACCAAGGTTCCCCACCTGCGCGCATGGTTTCAACTCGGAGTCACGGAATGATACTGTAAAAGCGGGCATGTTTCGTAAATTTTGACGGCTGCCGAATACCATAAATTGAGTTTTGGTGGTGTTGACTTTAAGCGCATTTGCACAGAACCAACTGTCAAGTGATGCAAGAGAAGCTTCCATGCGCGAGATGAGTCCCCCGAGGTCGCTTTGCGGACCGCTCACCAATATCTGGGTGTCGTCAGCGTACTGGAAGACAGCAGCCTCTCCAGAGTACAGCGATAGGTCGTTTGAAAATACAGTAAAGAGCAGGGGACCCAGGGCTGAACCTTGAAAGACACCCATGGTATTAGGGAGAGGACGCGACAGTACTCGGCATCCGGGCCCATTCTGCAAGGAGACACTCTGTGTGTGTCCTTGTAGATAGGCGGTGAACCAGGAGGTCTCAATGCCGTGCATTTCCAGTTTGCCTATCAAAAGTTCGTGATCGATGACATCGAAGCATTTACTTAGATCGACGAGGCACAGCATTGAGACCTCCCCCCTGTCGGTGGCGGCAAGGATGCGGTCAGTGACTGACAGCAGCGCTGTCTCGGTAGAATGCCGGGGGCGGAAACCGTGTTGGGTGCAGGCCAGAAGATGGTTTTGTGAGAGATAATGATAGAGCTGCTGATGGACAACTCTTTCTACAACTTTCATGATGACAGGGACTAAGGAGATAGGTCGGAAGTTGGTGGGATCGGATGGATTTCCAGACTTGAAGATGGGGTGGACGATAGAATGTTTCCATTCATCAGGGATGTCAGATCTCATGATGCAGGTGTTTATAATATGCAGGATGACGTCACAGGTAGCTGGGAATCCGGTTTTAAGCATTCGGATGCACACCCCATCAGCACGCACGCACGCACGCACGCACGCGTGCGTGCGTGCGTGCGTGCGTGCGTGCGTGCGTGCGTGCGTGCGTGCGTGCGTGCGTGCGTGCATGCATGCATGCATATATATATATATATATATATATATATATATATATATATATATATATATATATATATATATATATATATATATATATATATATATATATATATATATATATATATATATATATATATATATATATATATATATATATATATATATATATATATATATATATATATATATATATATATATATATATATATATATATATATATATATATATATATATATATACCGCACATAATTCCGCACACATTTTCTTTTCCGCATTTGCCGAAAGCAGAACGACTTTTCAGCACATAAATGGTCCCTGCGGATCTGGAGGAGCCTGGGGGAGATGGCTTAGGAAGATGGTACTGGCCTGGTCTCACTAATAGCTCTTCGGTCCAGCAAGTTGGGCACCGCTGGAACAGCTTCCGGGTGCCGATGTCCGCGTCTTTGCGTTCGCGTCGCCTTTTTCGGAACTCGGCAGACTAGCTAAACATGTAGCCCGCTTGCAAGTTAATATTTGATGATGGGAATGGGCCTTGGGGCTAGCAATTAGGTATCGCCAAGGAGAGATTGCCAGACACTTACCCTATTAGTGGCAGGCTCCTGCCTACCCCTATTAGTGGCAGGGGGGGGGGGGCGGATTCCGCCCCCCCGAAGATCTCGAGATCTACCCGTTCGATTTTCACAAATCAAACTGCGTTTGATTCCCCTCAACACGATCTACATTTCTTAAAAAAAAACGGAATTTGTATGGGGGGGGGGGGGGGGGGGGGCAAAAACTACAAATATTAGAGGTATTTGTGATCCAACACAGCTGTCATGTTTATTAAGCGATTTTAACGCAACTAATGGGGATCGATAGAGATTTAATTGGGGATTGATATATGACGGCAACTTTTGAAAATGCAAAAATCATATGCGTTTTCAGGTCACTAAATTTTGGGGTAAAATAAATACCTTATAAAACCGTCTTTTTATTTTCTTTTTTAGGTAAATTGAATGGTGCGCTATGACCGCCTCTGCCGTGCAATATTTATTATAGTTATTAAAATAAACTAATTTTCACTTGTTTCAATCACCGTAAACCCAGGATAACTAGACAAACGGGTACGGTCATATGGTAGCTGCGCTTCATCGGCATGTATGGCGCTTATGAGACTTGCAGTAAATCAATTATAAAATGAGTGTTGATTTGTTATTTAAAGGGAAATAATGACCTTTTTCCACAAAAATGGAGTTAGCACTTGAAATCGCCAGACGAGACCAAAATATATTGTAAATTCATCACATTTTGCATGAAAACTTTCCTACCGAAAGATATTTCAATTTAAAGTTGATAAGCGTTCCACACTTTTAACGACCGGTACTTGCAAGTACTTTTGGTCCTCATCAAACTGCGGGCTTTTCCCGTATTGTTTTTTTACGCAATGGAGTGGAAAATATATTGTGCGTTCTGCTTGTTGTGATTATATGCCCGGCGATCTTCTAAAACTAACAGCGATTGGAAAAAGTGGCAATAAAATCGGAAGCTCATCGATGCACATCAACGGCGGCATAGTTAGTGGTTGCGACCCTCAATTTTTGAAAATAAATTCATTTGATTTCAACATTAGGAGTATTGTATAATTTGTCTGTGGCTGTATATAACACTATGCTTTATATTATCATGAAAAATAATAATTTTTCCCCAAAAAACTAACAAACAATAACACAAAACTGGCAATGAAATCGGAAGCTCATCGATGCACATCGACGGCGACCTATTTAGCGTCGGCGATTTGTTTACAAAGCATTGTCATGCTTCTCGGCGCACTTAACCATTGTGGCGAGTTGTTGCTAGTAGCGCTTTCGTTCTCCATGGCAACCAGGCGTGAGCCAATGAAAAGCCAGAACGTATTCCCTTTCTGGCTTTTGATTGGCTGACGCCTGGTTGCCATGGAGAACGAAAGCGCTACTAGCGTGTGTCCGAGCAGCGCTCAGTTTGATCGGAAATGTCACAGAGCTTCCAAAAATGCCGCAATCGATGTAAACAATGGTAGGGAAGGGCGAATTTGTCAATGACCTTCATGAAGTACACAAGGTACTTGTTTTGTATTTTTCCCAAACTTACAACTTCGAATTTGGGAATAATTTTATTTAATTCTTAAATTTAAATAAAATAATTTTAAAACCATAGCGGTAGCCTAAGAAATTGTTGCTAACAAAATCAAAAGGTCATTATTTCCCTTTAAGTGACGTCATGTTATGAAACACTTTTGGTATGCGTATATTCTTATTCTTATGTAATTTGTTAAAATATGTTTAGCACCAGGTAAATCGTTGTTAATTGCAATTGTGGTAAATTAGGTATCAAAATCACCAAGGCAGATTTTTTTCCCTAAAATGACGTCATTTTATTGAATTTGAACATTGTAAAAATCGCCAAATTGTTTTTTGAGAATAACTTTTGACAGAAGCATGATATAATACAACCGATTAAACCATTGTGTTTGTCTCGTCGAGACGCATCAACAAATATATTATATGAACTAGTTAGGCTATATCCAAAAATTGACCTGACCTGAGATCAGGTCAAGGTCAACTTTAACATTAAATGATTTGTCTCGACAAGCCAAATGCAATGGTGAAAACCTCATTGCTCTACCTTGATTTGGTAAGGAGTTATGGAAGAAAAACCATACGTGACCTGGGGGTCACCTGAGTTGACCTCGTAGAGGTCAAAGAACAGAAATGTGACATGGGGTTTTGTAGTTGACACAGATATGGTGAAAACTGGTCAAATTTAGCCATTTCAAATGGATGTATACATGTTTTCATTGACTTATAATGGGGAGGTCACGAAATCCACCTGACCTTAGGTCACCGGTATGACAAATTCGAGATTACAAATTGTAGGTACTTATGACCTGATAACATCCTATGAGTTCCAGACTGTTCGGTCAATCACTTTGGCTGTTGCACGACCGCAAACATGTCTGGAGGTGGGGTCACTTGACTTGACCTGGTGACATGACCTGGGATGATCCGAGGTTAAGAATTCCGCACCATGTGGATAATTGATGCTAAAACAGCTGTGCCAATTTTGGTGGCGCTGCGCGTGGCCGTTTTTCCGCTATTCATAACAAACTTGAGGGGGAGGGTGGAAGAAATCAGCCCCCGGCAGTGCGCATGCAAGGGAAACATCCTTTCACATAAGACCATATTTAACATGTTTCCGTACAAGCCACAGGCAAAGCAGACCCTGATATCAAAAGACAATGGATGTGGCTTTCGTATGGTTTGCTTACTTTTTCCTATCGCTGCTAACTCATCGCTCAATCGAGTTTGCATTATGCTCAATATCACTGAACCTCCCATAGCGTTAACATTGATGAAGGGAGAAAAATAAAACTTCACGCTATGGTGACGTCACCAAAGCATGAAGCTGCCAATGCCCTTGACTGGGGGCCGCGTAAACCTATGTAACTCCTTTATACTTCAGGCAGTTAGGAAGAAGCCATGAAGTTCGCATCTCCGTATTATCGCCAAATGTCACAAAACAAAATAAAAAACCGGGCCCTGGAACCGTCTCTGTTAAGGCTAGGAACTAATTTTTTTTACTCCATATGTGGAATTCAATTCTAGGAAAAGTCCCAAAATGTCATGGGTATGCTCTCAGCCGTTCGGGAGATATTTGCGAAAAACATGGGGGGGGGGGGGGGGGGGCGGAATCCGCCCTCCATGCCACTAATAGGGTTAATGAATTCATTTTCCCATTTTCCAAATTTGTATAAGGAATTGCGTATTGTGTCATGCCGCGAAGCGGCGCGACATTTTCAAGGTTTTAACTGTGGATAGCTGGATTTTGACTGCTGCAAAGACAATTTTTACGACTGTACGTCCGACCGTTGGGGGGGGGGGGGGCAGAACATAGTATCGGGACCTGGGGGGGGGGGGGGGGGGGGGGCATGGCCCCTTTCCCCCCCTGGATCCGCCCCTGCCCACACATCACATTTAAGTGTGGTTAAGGTCTGCGGTGGGGAAAGGTCACCACCGCGGTCAGGGAACCTTCCTCTTGGAAGGTCAGTCTTATGAGGAGACCAACAGCGAGCATCTAAACATAACAGGGACTAGACATTCTGTAAATTGAGACAGAACAAAATTCAACAACTGCGCTACCGATCAGATAGATACTAGTGCTAAGTTGGTAACAATATTTTTTTTTTCTCAGGATTTATGCAGATATATGATTTACTAGCATTAGTTATATACATATGATACATAATAATGTACCATCTTTTCAGGTGCCCTTTCAACATGCCAAGATGCGAATGAAAAGACCTTTAAGTGGAGTGAGTTTGTTGATATCACGTCTTAAAAAGACTGCTGGTGTTCTCATTGCACTGGAAGTTGGCTGTTGTGCAGCAGGATATTTGGCTTTCAGAAAAACAAACAGGGACCCAGGTAAGCATCATCACCATACACTAGTAATAGATAAATACATGGAAATGGATGCCAGGATCCAAACTCTAGAATCTGGACCCAGCATCTTTGAAATAGTAACAGACTAACACATACAATTTTACCATTTAACTCTGTGGAACTATAGATCCACATGGAAGCTTCATTTAGGGATCCTATATGATCTGAGATGTCATTCAATTTTATGAAGAGTTAACGAGATCCACTGAGATTACCATCTGACTGAATATGAGGTCATATTGAGCTTGGTTATGAGCATGGCATCCGCCAAGGTTACAATGCTACAATTGCCGATGACAATGATACGGGGTTGGTCAGCCCCCACTGACAATCTGGCCCTTTTCAGAGTTTCGTTTCTACCTGCGGAACAGCTGGCCGACGTTACTGGACACGTACTACATGTTCTGCGGCCAGCTGGGGGAGGAGTACCGCCAGATCGAGCTGCGAGACATCCAGGCGTGGAAAGGACGCACTCAGTGACGCCCAGGTACGGCGGCGACCCATATCAAGCGTGACGCTCCGACCGACTTAAACATGGTAACCCTGGTTCGTAGCGGTCGTATGAGGATCGTGTGGTGTCCTCAGATGACCCTTTCCAACTTGGCAGCAGGTGACCTCAGCAGTGGGTGTGACCAAACCGTAAGCATCGTCAGAACCGTTGCCAATCATGTCCAGCTATTAACTGGGGATGTATGAAGCCTCCTCTAGCCTGGAAGAGCTCTTCAAATTTGGGAGGTCTTTTCCCGGCCGGAAGATTCCGCCTTTTACTTCCCCAAATTTGCACGCTGGCGAACTCCTTCCGAAGGTGTGTCAGTCCCGTCTGCTGAAGAAGCATCGCACGCTTGTGACATCGTGGCCAACCGTGTCAGCCTTGCTCTTGCACTTGGCATTTCCTCTTGATGCTGATCTGTGACCCGCGACTCCGTTCCGATTCCGATCCCGCGATTCCGTTCGTGTCCGACGCCTGCTGTCGTTTTGCAGGGTTCACGATGTCGGCCGTGGTGCGGGGACTGGGCCACCTGGTGTTCTGGACCGGTCTGGGCTACATGCTCATGACAATGGTCACACCCAGTGATGAAGCCATGCGAAAGGTGAGGTGGGCGAAACGCCGTCAGTCCGCCACGCGGTCGGTGTGGAAACCGAAACAGATAGTTTTCGCATAGCACTTTCGCCATTGACGACATATGTTTTCCTGACAAGTTTTGGATGTGTTATTAGCATGGCTGGAAGGTGCAACATTGAAACTATTACTCTTGTGTTACTAGCCTTACTCGAAGGGTGAGCAGCAAACCAATAAATACTGAAATTGTCTTTGCCTTATTTTGTATTTACTTCAATAGGAACATGTACTCATTCATTAATCGCTAGCATCGCGTCAAACGCTGCGGGTACGGAATGTATAGTGTTGTGCCTATATCTGCAGGTAATACAGCGGGGCCAGAATTCGGCGACGTCCGACCCGCAGCACAACAAGCTAGTGATGGACGCCATGAAGAAGTCTGCCGGCATCGGGGATAAATAGACTCATTCTTTCTAGTGCTATGTTGAATTGGTGTGGAAGTGATGGTGAAACTGCGAGTAACCGTCCCTACTTCGAGCGGTGTGGGACTTCCCGAGTATTGACTGGTGCTTGGTAGCTGTTGATCACGTGATATATAAATGCTGATAATTCGCCGACTGTTATTTTCGTTGGAATGTGTGTTGGGGTATAGACGTACTCCAGGACAAACCCGATAGGCGGCTAGGCTATGATGTCCGCCTAACTGTGGCGATCAAGCTCTTCCTGAAATACAGTGTTTTCAGCCGAACGCTCACACAGGTTTTATTTGTAACATGAGATTATATACCATTTCAACAATCACAATCGCAATCATGGCACCTTCGGCAGTGAGCAGTGCCAGTACGTGGCTATACGTCTCCGCTTAGGACGTCTTCATAGATGAACTTTGCGTCCGTCCAAGTCGAGCCATAACAGGGCTCGGCGCTTCCGTGACCAGCGCAGCAGCCACGCTGCTAACCATGATGCATCGCCTGCTGCAGCCGTGGTGGTGCCGACCTCCAGGGTAGTACCTGACGTCTGGAGAGGACAGTCTCAGCCTGCTGCCGTGGTGGTGCCGACCTCCAGGGTAGTACCTGACGTCTGGAGAGGACAGTCTCAGCCTGCTGCAGCTGTGGTGGTGCCGACCTCCAGGGTAGTACCTGACGTCTGGAGAGGACAGTCTCAGCCTGCTGCTGTGGTGGTGCCGACCTCCAGGGTAGTACCTGACGTCTGGAGAGGACAGTCTCAGCCTGCTGCAGCTGTGGTGGTGCCGACCTCCAGGGTAGTACCTGACGTCTGGAGAGGACAGTCTCAGCCTGCTGCTGTGGTGGTGCCGACCTCCAGGGTAGTACCTGACGTCTGGAGAGGACAGTCTCAGCCTGCTGCTGTGGTGGTGCCGACCTCCAGGGTAGTATCTGACGTCTGGAGAGGACAGTCTCAGCCTGCTGCTGTGGTGGTGCCGACCTCCAGGGTAGTACCTGACGTCTGGAGAGGACAGTCTCAGCCTGCTGCTGTGGTGGTGCCGACCTCCAGGGTAGTACCTGACGTCTGGAGAGGACAGTCTCAGCCTGCTGCTGTGGTGGTGCCGACCTCCAGGGTAGTACCTGACGTCTGGAGAGGAGTCTCAGCCTGCTGCAGCCGTGGTGGTGCCGACCTCCAGGGTAGTACCTGACGTCTGGAGAGGACAGTCTCAGCCTGCTGCTGTGGTGGTGCCGACCTCCAGGGTAGTACCTGACGTCTGGAGAGGACAGTCTCAGCCTGCTGCAGCCGTGGTGCCGACCTCCAGGGTAGTACCTGACGTCTGGAGAGGAGTCTCAGCCTGCTGCAGCCGTGGTGGTGCCGACCTCCAGGGTAGTACCTGACGTCTGGAGAGGACAGTCTCAGCCTGCTGCAGCTGTGGTGGTGCCGACCTCCAGGGTAGTACCTGACGTCTGGAGAGGACAGTCTCAGCCTGCTGCTGTGGTGGTGCCGACCTCCAGGGTAGTACCTGACGTCTGGAGAGGACAGTCTCAGCCTGCTGCTGTGGTGGTGCCGACCTCCAGGGTAGTACCTGACGTCTGGAGAGGACAGTCTCAGCCTGCTGCTGTGGTGGTGCCGACCTCCAGGGTAGTACCTGACGTCTGGAGAGGACAGTCTCGGCCTGCTGCTGCCGTGGTGGTGCCGACCTCCAGAGTAGTACCTGACGTCTGGAGAGGACAGTCTCAGCCTGCTGCAGCTGTGGTGGTGCCGACCTCCAGGGTAGTACCTGACGTCTGGAGAGGACAGTCTCAGCCTGCTGCTGTGGTGGTGCCGACCTCCAGGGTAGTACCTGACGTCTGGAGAGGACAGTCTCAGCCTGCTGCTGTGGTGGTGCCGACCTCCAGGGTAGTACCTGACGTCTGGAGAGGACAGTCTCAGCCTGCTGCAGCTGTGGTGGTGCCGACCTCCAGGGTAGTACCTGACGTCTGGAGAGGACAGTCTCAGCCTGCTGCTGTGGTGGTGCCGACCTCCAGGGTAGTACCTGACGTCTGGAGAGGACAGTCTCAGCCTGCTGCTGTGGTGGTGCCGACCTCCAGGGTAGTACCTGACGTCTGGAGAGGACAGTCTCAGCCTGCTGCCGTGGTGGTGCCGACCTCCAGGGTAGTACCTGACGTCTGGAGAGGACAGTCTCAGCCTGCTGCCGTGGTGGTGCCGACCTCCAGGGTAGTACCTGACGTCTGGAGAGGACAGTCTCAGCCTGCTGCTGTGGTGGTGCCGACCTCCAGGGTAGTACCTGACGTCTGGAGAGGACAGTCTCAGCCTGCAGCCGTGGTGGTGCCGACCTCCAGGGTAGTACCTGACGTCTGGAGAGGACAGTCTCAGCCTGCAGCCGTGGTGGTGCCGACCTCCAGGGTAGTACCTGACGTCTGGAGAGGACAGTCTCAGCCTGCTGCTGTGGTGGTGCCGACCTCCAGGGTAGTACCTGACGTCTGGAGAGGACAGTCTCAGCCTGCTGCAGCCGTGGTGGTGCCGACCTCCAGGGTAGTACCTGACGTCTGGAGAGGACAGTCTCAGCCTGCTGCAGCTGTGGTGGTGCCGACCTCCAGGGTAGTACCTGACGTCTGGAGAGGACAGTCTCAGCCTGCTGCTGTGGTGGTGCCGACCTCCAGGGTAGTAGTACCTGACGTCTGGAGAGGACAGTCTCAGCCTGCTGCTGTGGTGGTGCCGACCTCCAGAGTAGTACCTGACGTTTGGAGAGGACAGTCTCAGCCTGCTGCCGTCGTCTCAGACTGACCACGAATCCCCGCCTCTGCCCCAGCCGAGTACGTCTCTCACTGCAGACACAGGGACCATGTATGCGTCAGAAGGTGACATACAGGGACCATGTATGCGTCAGAAGGTGACAAACAGGGACCATGGATGCGTCAGAAGGTGACATACAGGGACCGTGGGTGCGTCAGAAGGTGACAAACAGGGACCGTGGATGCGTCAGAAGGTGACATACAGGGACCATGGATGCGTCAGAAGGTGACAAACAGGGACCGTGGATGCGTCAGAAGGTGACATACAGGGACCGTGGATGCGTCAGAAGGTGACAAACAGAGACCATGGATGCGTCAGAATGTGACAGAACACACTGTTTGCAGGTGCCGCTGAGTTATCGACGTCTACAATTATAAAGTGTGGTCCGGCATGCGCCTCCCGCAAATAAAACGCGTCACGGAGGCCATATGACAATCACTCGCAATCAGGAAGGAAGGGGCTGAATCCGGCTTGCTATGGTATGACAACTAATGATGATGATGATAATGGGGGTTTACGGGCGCATCGACCAGGTCATACGACGCCCAAGCGAAACTAATATGATTAACCTCACATGTTGCAAGGCAATTGCAAATTAGACCAATCCTTATAATCATGTGGACATTTGCAGGTGTGCCCGTAACCTCGCCTGGTAGCCATATCACCCCATACCTGTGACGACCGGCCTGTGTCTGCCTCCTTATGTGACGCCCGACGCACCGTCCTGCTGGTCTTCACAAAGACCCGAGCGGATCCGCTTCAGTCCGACGCGTCCCCCCGCTCGGCTCCGCAGAGCTCGAGGCGGCCGGTGCGCCGCAGACAGCGCCAGATTTGCCGCAGTTTGTCGGGCGTCAGCTGACCGCGGCTGTACCCGCTGACGTCACCGTCTTGACAGGACCAGGCCGGGTCGGGTACCCGGCGGACCCGGTGCCCGGCCAGCCACACCCCCAGCGACACGTCCTCACCTTGGAACCTGGAACCCGCACGACAGCACATCAGTAATTCAACACCAGTGTCCCCGCTGAATCTGCAATTGGGACATGGCAAATGCGTAAAATGCTTGGGGTGCTGGTGGGCGGTCCAATGATCAGCAGGAACATGAAAATTGGACTGCAAAGTACTTGAGATAGCTACTTGAGAGATGAGATAGAGATAGCATTAAAGGCGACGAACGGGAATTTATCCGAACCATGAAGAACAACAGCCACCGGTCGGGACGGGGCGCTCTGTAGCATGTGCTGCCCTCGGCCGCCTCTGACCTGGTGAGCCCCTGAGTCCGCCGTCTGCTAAGACGGGGCGCTCGGTAGAATGTGCTGCCCTCGGCCGCCTCTGACCTGGTGAGGTCTGCAGTCCCGTCCGCCGTCTGCTAACCACCGAACAGACTCCAGGTATCTGCAACATGTGCTGATCTCAGCCGCTTCCCACCTGTGTGGTGAGCTCCGATGTTTCTCACCTGGGGGATTCAGCTGTCTCTCCCCTGTGCGGTAAATTTAGCTGCTTCTTACCTGGTGAATTCGGCTGCTTCTCACCTGGTGATCTCGACTACTTCTCACCTGGTAAAATGTCTCACCTGTGTGGTGAGCTTCACCGTTTCCCACCTGGTGATCACCTGTGTGGTGAGCTTCACCGTTTCCCACCTGGTGATCACCTGTGTGGCGAGCTTCACCGTTTCCCACCTGGTGATCACCTGTGTGGTGAGCTTCACCGTTTCCCACCTGGTGAGCGCCTGTGTGGTGAGCTTCACCGTTTCCCACCTGGTGATCACCTGTGTGGCGAGCTTCACCGTTTCCCACCTGGTGATCACCTGTGTGGTGAGCTTCACCGTTTCCCACCTGGTGATCACCTGTGTGGTGAGCTTCACCGTTTCCCACCTGGTGAGCGCCTGTGTGGTGAGCTTCACCGTTTCCCACCTGGTGATCACCTGTGTGGCGAGCTTCACCGTTTCCCACCTGGTGATCACCTGTGTGGTGAGCTTCACCGTTTCCCACCTGGTGATCACCTGTGTGGCGAGCTTCACCGTTTCCCACCTGGTGAGCGCCTGTGTAGTGAGCTTCACCGTTTCCCACCTGGTGATCACCTGTGTGGTGAGCTTCACCGTTTCCCACCTGGTGAGCGCCTGCCGGTTGTCGGCCAGCCACCGGACCACGTCAGCCGAGAGCAGGCTGGCAGTACCGCAGGCGAACGGCGGGTACACGTCCGCCTGGTACACCAGTTCGGCCCACTTGCCGTACCGGTCCGGAGGCCAGTTGTACCTGTCAAATACAACACAGTAGTACCTGTCAAATACAACACAGTGGTGCCTGTCAAATACAACACAGTGGTGCCTGTCAAATACAACACAGTGGTACCTGTCAAATACAACACGGTGGTACCTGTCAAATACAACACAGTGGTACCTGTCAAATACAACACAGTGATGCCTCTCAAATACAACACAGTGGTGCCTGTCAAATACAACACAGTGGTACCTGTCAAATACAACACAGTTGTACCCATCAAATACAACACAGTGTTACCTGTCAAATACAACACAGTTGTACTTGTCAAATACAACACAGTGGTACCCATCAAATACAACACAGTGGTGCCTGTCAAATACAACACAGTGGTATTTGTCAAATACAACACAGTGGTACCTGTCAAATACAACACAGTGTTACCTGTCAAATACAACACAGTGGTACCTGTCAAATACAACACAGTGGTACCTGTCAAATATAACACAGTGGTGCCTGTCAAATACAACACAGTGTTACCTGTCAAATACAACACAGTGGTACCTGTCAAATATAACACAGTGGTGCCTGTCAAATACAACACAGTGGTACCTGTCAAATACAACACAGTGGTACCTGTCAAATACAATACAGTGGTACCTGTCAAATACAACACAGTGGTACCTGTCAAATACAACACAGTGGTACCCATCAAATACAACACAGTGGTACCTGTCAAATACAACACAGTGGTGCCTGTCAAATACAACACAGTGGTACCTGTCAAATACAACACAGTGGTACCTGTCAAATACAACACAGTGGTACCTGTCAAATACAACACAGTGTTACCTGTCAAATACAACACGGTGGTAACTGTCAAATACAACACAGTGGTGCCTGTCAAATACAACACAGTGGTGCCTGACAAATACAATACAGTGGTACCTGTCAAATACAACACAGTGGTACCTGTCAAATACAACACAGTGTTACCTGTCAAATACAACACAGTGGTACCTGTCAAATACAACACAGTGTTACCTGTCAAATACAACACAGTGGTACCTCTCAAATACAACACAGTGGTACCTGTCAAATACAACACAGTAGTACCTGTCAAATACAACACAGTTGTACCCATCAAATACAACACAGTGGTACCTGTCAAATACAACACAGTGGTACCTGTCAAATATAACACAATTGTACCCATCAAATGTACCGGTCCGTTGGCCAATTGTACCTGTCGGACCTAGATACGCCGTCGGCCAGCTGCACCTGTCGACAGGTACGCCGTCGGCCAGTCGTACCTGTCGGACCTAGATACGCCGACATGTCTGTATCACCGACATACACCATTGGTAAGGACGGATCTCGGCCACTGCAAACCGGGGTCGGCTCTTACACAGGCTCTGTCCGGGCCAACACAGGCTCTGTCCGGGCCAACACAGGCTCTGTCCGGGCCAACACAGGCTCTGTCCGGGCCAACACAGGCTCTGTCCGGGCCAACACAGGCTCTGTCCGGGCCAACACAGGCTCTGTCCGGGCCAACACAGGCTCTGTCCGGGCCAACACAGGCTCTGTCCGGGCCAACACAGGCTCTGTCCGGGCCAACACAGGCTCTGTCCGGGCCAACACAGGCTCTGTCCGGGCCAACACAGGCTCTGTCCGGGCCAACACAGGCTCTGTCCGGGCCAACACAGGCTCTGTCCGGGCCAACACAGGCTCTGTCCGGGCCAACACAGGCTCTGTCCGGGCCAACACAGGCTCTGTCCGGGCCAACACAGGCTCTGTCCGGGCCAACACAGGCTCTGTCCGGGCCAACACAGGCTCTGTCCGGGCCAACACAGGCTCTTACACAGCCTATGTCCGGCCTCTGTCCGGGCCAACACAGCCTCTGTCCGGGCCAACACAGCCTCTGTCCGGGCCAACACAGCCTCTGTCCGGGCCAACACAGCCTATGTCCGGGCCAACACAGCCTCTATCCGGGCCAACACAGCCTCTGTCCGGGCCAACACAGCCTCTGTCCGGGCCAACACAGCCTCTGTCCGGGCCAACACAGCCTCTGTCCAGGCCAACAGCCTCTGTCCGGGCCAACACAGGGCTCTGACACAGCCTCTGTCCGGGCCAACACAGGGCTCTGACACAGCCTCTGTCCAGGCCAACACAGCCTCTGTCCGGGCCAACACAGCCTCTGTCCAGGCCAACAGCCTCTGTCCGGGCCAACACAGGGCTCTGACACAGCCTCTGTCCGGGTTAACACAGCCTCTGTCCGGGCCAACACAGCCTCTGTCCAGGCCAACATCCTCTGTCCGGGCCAACACAGGGCTCTGACACAGCCTCTGTCCGGGCCAACACAGGGATCTGACACAGCCTCTGTCCGGGCCAACACAGGGCTCTGACACAGCCTCTGTCCGGGCCAACACAGGCTCGATGCCCGGGCCAATTGTGAATACTTCGGATTGAGTAGCATTACATTCATACATGCATACAACATTGGGACTTAAGATGGTTTCTTAAGTGAGCTGTACAAAACGGAAGCAAGTAAAAATCTGAGCACAGGTGCGCGGATCCCAAATGGATCCCTGGATCCGATCCCAAAGATATGTAAATCCCGGATCCACCGAGATCTTCCAGCAGAGGTCACCACTGACCTGAACTGTCCCCACCAGACTCCTTCAGCCGTGTCGGGTGGCACATGCTGCAGTATTCGAGGCACGTCCAGGACCACGTCATCGTCACACTTGACCACCCAGTCTGCGGCAGTCTCAGTGGCCACCCTGTAACAAACGAACTGAAGTCAGACACATGAGTTCCCTGTCCCTGTCCGGCGAGGCGGCAGAAACTGCAAAGGACACGCCGGATTGTCGCAACAGTGTGACAACAGAAAATGTGAACAAACATGATTATTCTAAGGCCTTGGAGTTCCCTTGTCACAACCCACGTTGTTAGCCCACTCCCGTCTCCACGGCCCACAATCCGCACCATATTCCTCGCGCATTCACACAACCATTGCGTAGCCCATAAACACAACATAAACACAACATCAAAACCTGCTCAGCTAACCGTTCGGTTAAAGACAAAACATCTCAAGGAGTTGTACGAGTTGAAAACATGTTCGGTAAAAAAAACATCGCAGAGTTGTAAGAGTTGAAAACACGTTCGGTAAAAAAAACATCTCAAGGAGCAGTTGTAACGAGTTGAAAACACGTTCGGTAAAAAAAAACATCTCAAGGAGTTGTAACGAGTTGAAAACAGCGCACCACTGAGTAGATACCGGGTCGTACCAGTTGAAGAAGCTGAGTAGCTTGTCGGGCAGCCGTCGATAGACATCTGGTCCCGGCACCAGCAGGAGGTCGCCGTGTCGGGCGGCCTCCTCGGCGACGGCGCGCGACACATCGTCAGTGTCTGTACGGCGGCAGTCAGGCGGCGCGTCGTCCTCCGGTGTCCCGGCGCCCTCTAACCGGCCCCCTGACGCGCCGCCGGGCTCTTCTGAAGCGCCCTTTGTAGCGTCAGACTCCTCTGATGAACACAAGACACGCGAAGCGTCACCGTCATATCTGACGATGTCGTAACTGAATCTGACGATGCCGTAACGGTGAAAGCTTATTCCTTATTGTCTCGCCTTTTATATATAAAATATACATTACTGCCATGTTATTGATCATCCCTGTTTACTTATTATCATGCATCATGGCAAAAATAACCATCGAACACATTACAAATTATGCTCAGCTTTGGACTCAATCACAAGCTAATTCTACCAGTGACCAGGGGCGGATCCAGAAAATATTCAAGGGGTTATGAATTACAGTGGTGTACCTATACCCAATACCTATACCCAAATCTGAAAACTCAACGGATTTGGTCCACTATATTTTGAGGGTGCCCCTATTTCTGTATTTTTATTTATTGCCAAAACGTTGGCTATAGGTATTGGCAATATCAGTTTGTATCCTTTGTATCTAAAGTGCCGCGAATGGTGCTAAAATATATAATTTGTACAGTCAAGGGCGCCCCAGACGGCTGATAAACAGGGGGGGGGGGCAACTTGACCAAGAGGTTAGTCGATGTTCGTGACCAGGGGAGGGAGAGGGGGGTAGCCATTTTTTACTAGCAGTAAATATAATCTATGCGATAGCAGTGTATCATATTGCTTTGTGTCTCGTGCAGACTTGAAAAATGTTCTTGACCAAAAAATTGGCAGCATTTTGCGAAGGGAGGGGCTTGAAGAAAGTTTGTCACAAAGCTGTCCTTAAACTTAACTACCTACCAATGGTATTTACGCAAAATGGACACCCAAACAACTATTATTGCCCCCCCCTGACCGAAACCCCCCTGGTCACGAAATTTGAGGTTTTGAGTGAGCTGGAGAACTATTTTTTTCTATTAGAACCAGGATGCAGGGTCAAAACGAGGAAATATGTCTGGAGCAAAAGGTGGGGTCAAAAGACATGTTGCCCCCCCCTCCCATCTTAAGGCCAAAGGTGGGTGGGGCCACGGATCCCATGTCCCCCGCGGTCGCCAGTGTGTACAGTCTATATTAGACCCTTTTGTACTGGAATATAGAACACTGATTGATTTGCGTCGCGTAGCGACGCGGAATTTTTTGTTTTATTTTTGGGTCTGGATAACTAGGCCCTCAAACATTAGAAAGGTGCTATATGTATCAGCCCAAGGGCACCAATGCAACCACTCAATGCGATTCTACCACCGCAAAGATAGGAGGAATTTCGCCGCGGTGGCACAAAAATGTGATATTTTTTCAACTTTCTTCGCACAAAATTCTAACAGCTTGGTTGCAGTTGCCAGTTTAAAATACGTTTCATGGATTTCCAGCCATGAACCAAATTATAAAACGCCTAAACGGCGGGCACTATTGGGTTCGTTCGCAAAAAAAACGATAGTCAACAAACATCGTGACATCGAGGATTTATCAGGACGCACGTATGTAATATGCGCCGCGAAGCGGCGCGTTTTTTGTCTCTTAATTTTTCACTATTTCGCATAAAATAGGTGGGTTTTCAGCACTTTTATGGGGACACCAGGCCATTGGTGCCCGCCTCCCCCTCCTCCTGGATTCAAGCGGCTCGGTGCCCCCGCCCTGTTCCACCGCCTATGGAAGCGGATCCCGACTCCCGAGGGGCCCTGAGGCCCCTCGAGTCCGATACGTTGTTGCCTCTGGTATAAAGGCACGTTGGTGCCCCTTCATAGCCCAAGGGACGGGAGGCATGAAGGGACATTTTTTCTTCATAATTTATCAATTCTAATTTAGCATCATTTCGCGAGAGAAAAAAATCCAGCTACCAATGATTGTGATTTCATGGGGGCACCAGACCATTGTTTCCCCTCCTGGATTCAAGGAGGCACGGTGCCCCGGTGGACATTTTTTCTTCTTCAGTTTGTCATCCCTGTTTACACTTATCAGTTGGTATCCTTTGTATCTAAAGTGCCGCGAATGGTGCTAACATATATAATTTGTACAGTCAAGGGCGCCCCAGACGGCTGATGAACAGGGGGGGGGGGGGGGGGCAACTTGACCACGAGGGTAGTCGATGTTCGTGACCAGGGGTAGCCATTTTTTACTAGCAGTAAATATAAACCATGCGATAGCAGTGTATCATATTGCTTTGTCTCGTGCAGACTTCAAAAATGTTCTCGACTAAAATTACTTCATTTTTTATACTTCTTTTTTTTTGTAACTTTTTGTTGTTGTAACTTCTTCATAATTGCAAATGTTCTTGACTTCTTCATAATTTAGCAATTCTAATTTAGCATCATTTCGCGAGAAAAAAAAAATCCAGCTACCAATGCTCGTGATTTCATGGGGACCATTGTGTTTCACCAGACCAGTGTGTTCCCTCCAGGATTCAAGGAGGCACAGTGCCCCAGTGCCTCCCCTCGCCCCACAGTGCCGCCTACCGGCACGGTGGTGCCGCTGGTACACGGTCGCGGTGGTGCCGCTGGTGCCCCGGCGCGGTGGTGCCCCTTCACGGCCCAAGGGGGGGGGGGGGGGGTGATGACCCCCGTGACCTCCCCTGGATCCGCCACTGACATAGGTACTTCAAAGGATACCGGTGACCGGTACACCAACTATATACTAATAGTGACATATTTTGTTTTACCATTTTTTAAACTATCGCCATCACGAAAATAAACGTTTTTTAACTGCCATTGCGCTGATGCCCCTAATAGGCCGGTGGTGCCCCTGCTATGCCAGTGGTGCCCCTGGGCCCCGACGGGGGGAGGGGGGTCATGACCCCCATGACCCCCCCCCCCCCCTCCTGGATCCGCCACTGGCAGTGACTGTTGGTAGGGAAACTCCGAGGTTAGTCGGTACTCGGCACAGGCCCCACGACGCCTATATCATACCGTGTACACTGCGTGACTGCACAGTGTAAACGGATGAGAGCTGCAGCTGTCATACCGTGTACGGTGTACACCAGAGACAGCAGGCAGCAGAGCGGCTCCAGTCCTGGCTCCACGTGCCGTCCGTCCGCCGTGATGAGTGCCGTGATCCTCAGTTCCTCCGGCGCCGGCGCCTCCGTCTGCCGACACGCAGCGACCTTGACCGGCTCTCGCAGCCGCAAAACACCCATGAAACCAGCCGGCAGCACCAGCAGCGGTGACAGCGGCGACAGCGGCGCTGTGACGGCACTCGAGTCATTGGGTGACGTCACTGGTCCCGCCACTGCTGCCGCCGTCGCCGCCGGCTGGCCGTCGGCCGACTCCAGGATGACGTCACCGGGGAAGTGCGGTGACGTCACAGCCACGGCGCGGGCCACCACGGAACGGAGCACGGTGAAGGTGAGACCGACGGCAGCCGGCCGCTCCGCCGGGCCTGGCTCGAGACGCAGCGACCGCCGGCTGCTATCGACTGAGAGAAGAGGAGAGACGGGCGAGGTGAACGAGACAGACAGAGACTGGCCGAGGGACAGACGGGATATGAAGGAACAGACGACATCGAACTCCAAAGCATGACGACCAGCCATTTTAAATCGTCGCTAAAACGCCACCTCATGCAGCGATAAAGTGCACCTGCATTGCACCGGACGGTGACTTGTGTTGTACGCGTTTTGTGTGTGTGTGTGTGTGTGTGTGTGTGTGTGTGTGTGTGTGTGTGTGTGTGTGTGTGTGTGTGTGTGTGTGTGTGTGTGTGTGTGTGTGTGTGTGTGTGTGTGTGTGTGTGTGTGTGTGTGTGTGTGTGTGTGTGTGTGTGTGTGTGTGTGTGTGTGTGTGTGTGTGTGTGTGTGTGTGTGTGTGTGTGTGTGTGTGTGTGTGTGTGTGTGTGTGTGTGTGTGTGTGTGTGTGTGTGTGTGTGTGTGTGTGTGTGTGTGTGTGTGTGTGTGTGTGTGTGTGTGTGTGTGTGTGTGTGTGTGTGTGTGTGTGTGTGTGTGTGTGTGTGTGTGTGTGTGTGTGTGTGTGTGTGTGTGTGTGTGTGTGTGTGTGTGTGTGTGTGTGTGTGTGTGTGTGTGTGTGTGTGTGTGTGTGTGTGTGTGTGTGTGTGTGTGTGTGTGTGTGTGTGTGTGTGTGTGTGTGTGTGTGTGTGTGTGTGTGTGTGTGTGTGTGTGTGTGTGTGTGTGTGTGTGTGTGTGTGTGTGTGTGTGTGTGTGTGTGTGTGTGTGTGTGTGTGTGTGTGTGTGTGTGTGTGTGTGTGTGTGTGTGTGTGTGTGTGTGTGTGTGTGTGTGTGTGTGTGTGTGTGTGTGTGTGTGTGTGTGTGTGTGTGTGTGTGTGTGTGTGTGTGTGTGTGTGTGTGTGTGTGTGTGTGTGTGTGTGTGTGTGTGTGTGTGTGTGTGTGTGTGTGTGTGTGTGTGTGTGTGTGTGTGTGTGTGTGTGTGTGTGTGTGTGTGTGTGTGTGTGTGTGTGTGTGTGTGTGTGTGTGTGTGTGTGTGTGTGTGTGTGTGTGTGTGTGTGTGTGTGTGTGTGTGTGTGTGTGTGTGTGTGTGTGTGTGTGTGTGTGTGTGTGTGTGTGTGTGTGTGTGTGTGTGTGTGTGTGTGTGTGTGTGTGTGTGTGTGTGTGTGTGTGTGTGTGTGTGTGTGTGTGTGTGTGTGTGTGTGTGTGTGTGTGTGTGTGTGTGTGTGTGTGTGTGTGTGTGTGTGTGTGTGTGTGTGTGTGTGTGTGTGTGTGTGTGTGTGTGTGTGTGTGTGTGTGTGTGTGTGTGTGTGTGTGTGTGTGTGTGTGTGTGTGTGTGTGTGTGTGTGTGTGTGTGTGTGTGTGTGTGTGTGTGTGTGTGTGTGTGTGTGTGTGTGTGTGTGTGTGTGTGTGTGTGTGTGTGTGTGTGTGTGTGTGTGTGTGTGTGTGTGTGTGTGTGTGTGTGTGTGTGTGTGTGTGTGTGTGTGTGTGTGTGTGTGTGTGTGTGTGTGTGTGTGTGTGTGTGTGTGTGTGTGTGTGTGTGTGTGTGTGTGTGTGTGTGTGTGTGTGTGTGTGTGTGTGTGTGTGTGTGTGTGTGTGTGTGTGTGTGTGTGTGTGTGTGTGTGTGTGTGTGTGTGTGTGTGTGTGTGTGTGTGTGTGTGTGTGTGTGTGTGTGTGTGTGTGTGTGTGTGTGTGTGTGTGTGTGTGTGTGTGTGTGTGTGTGTGTGTGTGTGTGTGTGTGTGTGTGTGTGTGTGTGTGTGTGTGTGTGTGTGTGTGTGTGTGTGTGTGTGTGTGTGTGTGTGTGTGTGTGTGTGTGTGTGTGTGTGTGTGTGTGTGTGTGTGTGTGTGTGTGTGTGTGTGTGTGTGTGTGTGTGTGTGTGTGTGTGTGTGTGTGTGTGTGTGTGTGTGTGTGTGTGTGTGTGTGTGTGTGTGTGTGTGTGTGTGTGTGTGTGTGTGTGTGTGTGTGTGTGTGTGTGTGTGTGTGTGTGTGTGTGTGTGTGTGTGTGTGTGTGTGTGTGTGTGTGTGTGTGTGTGTGTGTGTGTGTGTGTGTGTGTGTGTGTGTGTGTGTGTGTGTGTGTGTGTGTGTGTGTGTGTGTGTGTGTGTGTGTGTGTGTGTGTGTGTGTGTGTGTGTGGTGTGTGGTGTGTGTGTGTGTGTGTGTGTGTGTGTGTGTGTGTGTGTGTGTGTGTGTGTGTGTGTGTGTGTGTGTGTGTGTGTGTGTGTGTGTGTGTGTGTGTGTGTGTGTGTGTGTGTGTGTGTGTGTGTGTGTGTGTGTGTGTGTGTGTGTGTGTGTGTGTGTGTGTGTGTGTGTGTGTGTGTGTGTGTGTGTGTGTGTGTGTGTGTGTGTGTGTGTGTGTGTGTGTGTGTGTGTGTGTGTGTGTGTGTGTGTGTGTGTGTGTGTGTGTGTGTGTGTGTGTGTGTGTGTGTGTGTGTGTGTGTGTGTGTGTGTGTGTGTGTGTGTGTGTGTGTGTGTGTGTGTGTGTGTGTGTGTGTGTGTGTGTGTGTGTGTGTGTGTGTGTGTGTGTGTGTGTGTGTGTGTGTGTGTGTGTGTGTGTGTGTGTGTGTGTGTGTGTGTGTGTGTGTGTGTGTGTGTGTGTGTGTGTGTGTGTGTGTGTGTGTGTGTGTGTGTGTGTGTGTGTGTGTGTGTGTGTGTGTGTGTGTGTGTGTGTGTGTGTGTGTGTGTGTGTGTGTGTGTGTGTGTGTGTGTGTGTGTGTGTGTGTGTGTGTGTGTGTGTGGTGTGTGTGTGTGTGTGTGTGTGTGTGTGTGTGTGTGTGTGTGTGTGTGTGTGTGTGTGTGTGTGTGTGTGTGTGTGTGTGTGTGTGTGTGTGTGTGTGTGTGTGTGTGTGTGTGTGTGTGTGTGTGTGTGTGTGTGTGTGTGTGTGTGTGTGTGTGTGTGTGTGTGTGTGTGTGTGTGTGTGTGTGTGTGTGTGTGTGTGTGTGTGTGTGTGT